>CM026303.1:1535785-1576012 GCA_014851415.1 Cnaphalocrocis medinalis
CTTCGTTGTTGACCTGACGTCAATGTACGCCATCTATCGGATTTCGCATTTGCAAAAACCCTAATAAACTGTGGTAAATTAAACCAACTGAAATGTGTACGGGCGAAAGCGTGCGTGGAACGGCATCTCAGCAGGCCTTCAGGGTGAGAGTGACAGCTCAATGGACACTTTGTCTGTTCTTTTGTGCCTGTCAATCTCATACAATACCACAGCCTCACAGAAGACCGACGTAAATCAGTGCCTACGCTGTGATTCGTCGAGTGAGGGTACCGGACGCCCAATTGGAAGGAAAAAGGGTTACAACAGGTTGAAACTCACCTGCAACCCGGCCATGTTGATGAAGTCTATGCTGAACTTCTTGTGGCAGAGCAGCGCCGCGAGGTACTTGAGCGCCTCGAAGGCGAGCCGCGAGTCGCGCGACTCGCGCACGTTCAGGTAGCCCAGGATCAGCCCCAGGGCGTTCTGCTCGAACACGTGCGACAGGAACTGGGACAGGAAACTATAGTGAATATGTGGCGACATCTAACATTCGAGTGAAGAAACAAGTTCGCACATCTATATCTATACTATATAATAAAGCTGAAGAGTTTTTTGGTTGTTTGTGTTTGTTTGAACGCGCTAATCTCCGAAACTACTGGTGCGATTTGAATAATTCTTTTTTGTTGGATAGTCCATTTATCGAGGAAGGTATAGGCTACCAACATAATAATATTAAGGGGGTTGTAAGGGGTTAAAAGGGGGGTAAAAAGTTACTTTTCCACGCGGACGCGTAGCGGGCGGCCGCTAGTAGTATAAGAAATTACGCTCGACAGTCTAGACTCTGATTCATAATCATGTTAAGTAAAGTAACAGATGTCAAGGACAAGTTTCTATGCATTTTGACATTTTGCATGTGTCGAATTGAGTGATAATGTATGTATGAGGGTAAAGGTTATAAGATAAAAGAAAAGGCATGAGAAAGGTCGTAAGACCTAAAAAAATTAAAAAGTTACCTCTTGATATTCGCCCATAGGTGTGAGATACCGCAGTATCAACATCTGTTTGGTCGCGTCCGTAGGGGGGGAATTTGAATATTGCCTGCAACAACAAGTAAACATTTACATTAGTTAGCGGTTTAATTTTGTGCAACTTAACATCAAAATGCTAGTTTGTCGTTACATAAAAAATATGATAACAACAGTGGCAACATCATCCCTTAACCACCAGCTCGTACTACAGCGTTCGCTTCTTCTTTCTAGTACGAACTGCCAAGGAATGGAACAACTTGCCGGCTTCTGTATTTCCAGAGAGCTACAATTTGGGGTCTTTAAGTCGAGAGTGAATAGGCTTTTTGGGAAAGCACGTACATCTTAGATCATTGTCACTCTCCATCAGGTGAGGTCAAGTGCAACCCATTATATATTAAAAAAAAACACACCACGTCCTCTAATAATTCTAAAAAAAATAGAGGTGATGCATGCTAATTAACTCTTTCAACGATTTTGGTTTGATCAAAGTATCTCTTATAGTTTTTGAGATAGGTTGATTTAACTGTAATTTTGGTTAAGTTATTGTGCTTACACTGAAAACGATGGCTGAACCTTATAAGATAGATCAAAAAATATAATTATATTTGCTGCTACGGAACCCTTGTGCGCGAGCCCGACTCGCACTTGGCCGGTTTTTTTTTATGTGATAGGTAGCAGACGAGCAGGCGGATCACCTGATGGCAAGCAATTGCCGCCGCCCATGGACACTTGCAACACCAGTGGAGTTACAAGTGCGCCGCCAACCTTTTATCCCTTTCCCTCCCCGAGTGGGCCTCCGGTACCCTCACTCACTCGGCGAAACACAGCACAGGGGCTGCTTCACGCCGGTTTTCTGTGAGGCAGTGGTATCACTCCGGTCGAGCCATCCCCATTCATGCCGAAGCGTGATTCTCCTACAGTTAAAGTTGTGTGAATTAATTTGTTTCTGTTTGCTCACCATGATCCCGTTGTTGGTGCGCACGCTCTCCCAGACCTTCTGTATGACGTCCTCGTAGCTGCGCAGCGCCGTCTTCTTCTTGCCGGAGCCCGTCAGCGAGAACCGCGTCAGCGACGTGCCTGCCTGGGTGACCAGCATTTACAATATCATGACAATTTCACTTCATTTGTCACTGCTTGTCTATTGCTCAAGGGGTTACACGAATGAAACTAGCGCCGCCAACCTATTTACACTGATTGTGGCGAAAATACGAAATTTTTTTAAGAAAGCAAAACATAACAGGCTTACATAAAAGTAAATTGAATGATGCAATAAAAAATAATAAACACGCGACAAGTAACAATTATGTCAATGATTGCTAAAAGTAGCCGTTTTTAGCAATAATTAACATTATTGTTACTTGTCCCGTGTTAGAAATTAAAATAAATACATTTTTAAAATTTAGTATCCAAATGTTACTAACACCTGAAGTGTTACAAGCTCAATACCATCTTTGAAAACTAAAATTACGGATGGTTAAGTTTTTATAAAAGCGTCTTGTATTTACGTGGCATAGAGTAAATTAAAATATTTTTTAAAATTAAAGAATCAAAATTACCAATAAATAAATTACATCAGTGAATGTTTTTAGAAAAGAAGATTATGCCTTGGTACGATAATTTTATTGCAGTAGCAACATTGTAGTAGATTTTTTGGTCTTGAATTCCAGTTTTGGGTATAGTTATATTATCAAACGGTTTCATTATAAGGCACCTGTCGATAAATAATGCCAACGAACTCACTCTATGCACGGGTGCGCACACGCAGTTCACTAGCACGTTGAGAGCGGCCTTCTGCACCTCCGGCTCCGCCACTATTTCGCCGTCCGCCGCGCCTGAAGACAAAGGTAGGCGTTAAATACAATACAACAGAGGTGTTCGATCTTATTCTTGCTATACTGGGTGTATCTGTGAACATTTACATCCCTTTAACCACGGTGTTCCACCAATTCCCTCACAGAAAACCGGCGTGAAGCAGCCCCTGTGCTGTGTTTCGCCGAGTGAGTGAGGGTACCGGAGGCCCACCCGGGGGGAAGGGGATAAAGGTGGCAGCGCACTTGTAACTCCACTGGTGTTGCAGTGTCCATGAGCGGCGGCAATTGCTTACCATCAGGTGATCCGCCTGCTCGTCTGCTACCTATACCATAAAAAAAAAAAAAAAAAAAAAATCTGAGCATCAATAGGTTGTTTGACTAATCTCGATATAGTAAAAAATATTGATACTTTATCAAAATATTGGTAAATAAGAACCAATAGCCAACATTCAACGGCATAAATACGAAATCAGTGGACTTGGATATCTTCAATACCCCACAAAACGTTTTTAAGAAATCTTTGTCGAAACTGCTTGGCCCCCCAGACTCACATTATATTATATTATAAGATACCTACTAAAAAAATACAATTTCCCCTATGTTGCAAAGTACCTATTTCTTATACGAATGTTGTGAGTGCTTGTAAAGGCTTACATATATGTATATCCCTAATTACTCAAGTGCTGTTTATGTAAATGTTTGTATGTCAAGCTGTATGCATTCCTAATAAATAAATAAACATTTTCAGTTAAAAATATAACATCTAGTTTTGTGATCATTCAAAGTTTCGTGGGGTCAATTTTTAAGTATAAAAATTAAAAATAATAATCATATCATTGAACTACTTATACATTTTACACCATTTACTTAAACGAATCATTTCATATAGCTACCAAACAAAATTTACTAGACGCGCATACAAGATACTAGCGTGTGACGTCACTCGACAGTAGCTATTTGTATAGAGCGTCATTCTATCGTTTAATCTATCATTTTGTAAGACTAACATGGATACATCTCTTTGTAGTTGATAGTACAACACCCTCTTCTCGTTATCACTGGGTGGCCTTCTGATCGTAGTTCTAGTATATTACAGTACTACGATCAGAAGGCCGAAGGGGGAAGAGCGTAGTATAGTGTACTCAACATAGTTAAACACACGGCACTGGTTTCCAATGGCGACGGAGAGTTGCTTTTTGATTATTTATTTTAGTTTTATTTTATTTTTATCAATTTTTCTTTTTGTATTGTCTCGTGTTTGTGTCAATTGTCAGTATATGTATTGTGGCGTCCAGAGTAATAAAAGTATTTTCTTTCTTCTTTTCATTCTTTCTTTCTATATTTACCTAGGACAATGTTAACGCCGGTGGTGAGGTCTGCGTCCCTCATATCTATCTTCTCAGTGAGCAGCAGCTGCACGCGCGGCGCCACGCAACACACAGACACCACATCCAGCGCCGACCGGACCGTTTCTGATCTGAAATCAAATGGTTATTATTGATCTAAACAGTATTGTATGTTTTATTATTTAATTTAATGTAAATGTTATACCGGTTTAAAGTCGCTCAAAGAGCTATGCTCGGAGTATCTTTGAAGGACCGCATCAGAAATTATGTAATTAGACAGAGAACCAGAGTCACCGATATAGTCCACCGAATCAGCACACTGAAGTGGCAGTGGGCTGGTCACATTAGCCGCAGAACTGACAACCGTTGGAGCCGTAAAGGCCTTGAGTGGAGACCGCGACTCGGTAAGCGTAGTGTTGGACGCCCTGCTACAAGATGGGATGACGACATTCGAAGGCTGGCTGGAGTGAGTTGGATGAGAGTGGCCGAAAATCGGGAGCGGTGGCGTGCATTGGGGGAGACCTATGTCCAGCAGTGGACGAGGGTGGGTTGCTGATGATGATGATGATGATGAAATGTTAGCTATACCCACGCTATCGCTGTGGCGGGATGTAGTAAACGCGGTTCTGCAGGAATTGCAAGCAGAAAATTATATTTTTTTGCTTTCTTTGTTGTATATGTTCTGTAAGTTTTTTACATCAGTCACTGGAAAGAGGGCTGAAATACTTTTGGCCCCAAAATTAGAATACTTAATGTACACAAAGTATCGCTGTTTTTTATATGTATGATTTAGAGGGGAAACGAACAGACGGATCACCTGATGGTAAGCGATTACCGCCGCCCATGAATACCCGAACCACCAGAGGCTTCACAAGTGCCCTGGACTACAACAAACATTTTAAAACTAAATCAGCTCAATCGGTACAGCGGTTCTTCATTTTTATTTATAGAGATTATAATTTACTAGCGGCCGCCCGCGACTTCGTCCGCGTCGAAAAGTAACTTTTTACCCCGCTTTTAACCCCTTACAACCCCCTTTTCGCAATAAAAAGTACCCTATTTTCTTTTTTAGGGTATAGATCGTCTGTATACCAAATTTAATTTAAATCCGTTCAGTAGTTTTGGCGTGAAAGAGTAACAGACAGACAGGCAGAGTTACTTTTGCATTTATAATATTAGCAGGCCTGTCCCTCTCCGCGTGTAGGTATCGAACTTGCAAGTACATGCGGCGTCCCCTCCGGAGGGGCCAATTAGTAGAAAATCACGAACGAGCGGCGACGCACGCGCGACAGTTGCTTGCGATAGAAAGAGAACGCACTTCTAGGTATGAATAATGGTAGGCATTGAACGTTGGGCGGTCGGAATTTCAACGTTATGTTATGGTAGCCTGAGTCTTCATTTCCATAAACGGTTTTTAGGAGTGGGCTTTCTGTACTTGTACTATTAAGTATTCTGTGATATTAGTTAGGATTATTACCTGCCGTTGAAGTTCCACTCGTAAGCGAACCCCACGACCTGGAGCAGCAGGGCTATGCCCCCCAGCTCCACCAGCTCGTCCACCGGCGCCCAGCGCGACCACGCCACGCTCTGCAGCAACTCGATCTGCTCCTGGATCTCCTCAGGCGATGACTTTGACGCCTGGAGACAACAAAACACATTAAGGAACACTTAATTCGCATCTCAAAAATACAAAAAAAAATTGAATGCTGTTGGTAACATCAGCTTCTGTATTGGCTGTGACATACGGACGGACAGACTTGATGAATCTATAAGGGTTCCGTTCTTTGCCATTTGGCTACGGAACCCTAAAAAACACATCAAAAAACACTTCGAACATCAAAAACATCAAATATGATTGAATGCTGATGGTAACATCAGCTTCTGAATGCTGATAATCAAATTCAAACACTGATATGAATGAATGCTGTGATGGTACAATCAGCATACAAATACTGACATGATTGAATGCTGATGATAACATCAGCATACAAATACTGATATGATTGAATGCTGATGATAACATCAGCATACAAATACTAACATGATTGAATGCTGAGTCAACTTTTTATTACAATACTATTTAACTATTTTTGTTTTTCAAATGTTGTACAGTCGAGTTCAAAAATATGTATACACTTTAGGACTATGTCACAATACATATTTATAAGAAAGTGCAAGTCGTTGTCTTATACATATGTACTGTGACAAGGTCCTAAAGTGTATACATATTTTTGAACTCGACTGTACCTAAGTCTCTGTTAATAAGATCATATTCATATTCATGTTCATTTATTGCACAATCACATTACATTTTATATGGTCTTAAAAGTAATATTGTGGTATACATGTGACGCCCCGAAAGGGCATAGCAATTTGAATAGATCGTACCTTATACGGCGGCGGCTCCGGAACATTGTCGCCTTGTTGCCTCGCGACCTGCGCCGCTCGCAGCCTCAAGTGGGCTTCCAGGTACCTGCGCATCAACAACTCTATTGAGACCTTTGTGACACTTCGAATAGGGCTAATTCGGGTGAAAAAAATCTTTTCTTCTTTACACAACACCTCATACATTGACCTTATTGCACAGAAATAGAATACATGAGTGAAACAGCTATAGACAGTACAATAAGGCGGTCTTAGCTTGAAGCGATTTCTTCCAGACAACCTTTCGGTATTGACATGCTACATAAGCTACACCAGAAGGAGTGCGGATGCGTTGCCGGCCTTTTGGTAAGGTATAGTCTCGTTTCTGGAAGATTTGAATGTCGTACCGGTTCGGAAATACCGCTGCGGGAAGTTGATTCCACAATGAGGAGGTGCGTGGCAGAAAGTGTCGAGTAAAGCGCACGGTAGTGGACCACCATCCATCTAGGTGGTATGGATGGAATCCGAGTTTATGGCGTGTAGTGCGGTGGTGAAATATATCAATTCTTATTCTTAAATCTTAAATCACCTTCTAAGTGCGACGCAGACGTGCCTCACGATCTGCCTGGCGGCGCAGGTCTCGTCGTCCGACACTCGCATCTCTTCATCATCCGAGCCTAGGATTGGCAGAGTCGATATCACGTTGTACAGCTTTCTTAGACCGTCCTGTGTACAAATGCATAATATAAGACATGACTAATAAAGCTGTGAAGGAGTGGAAAACCTTTTTTTGCAAGTGTTTTTGGGAACTAAAAAAACCCTACTTAGTTTTTTTTTTAAATAAAACAAAGTCCGGCAACGCCAAGAGTGTTAAGAATGGGTATTAAAAAACTGCGAAAGAGGTGGCTAATCTCCCGCATGATTACATAATGGCTAGCCGTATTGAATGACGTATGGCGCGGAATACATGCCGGCTGGTTTTTATTCCGCCGCATTTAATTCGGCTTATCGTTGCACCGCCGCATTGCAAAACGACCCTGTTTTTTAAAACAGCTAGCTGTAATGTCATACGGCGGATTATACTATCCGGCTGCGACATATACCTCCACAGGGTGTATCTGTGAACCTTAACATCACTAACCACGTGTTCTACCAACCATTCTGAAGAACATTCGTTCTGACTTTTGAAAATTCGCATAAAAATTTTTCTTCTTTCCATACAAAGTCGGTCACGTAACTCGGCCATTTTGTATGGGGACTCGAAATTTTTTTCGAAGAATTTGGAAAAGTTGTTGAACAAATGTTGTTCAAAATGGTTGGTAGAACACGTGGTTAAAGGGATGTAAATGTTCACAGATACAGCCTGTATATTGGCATGCGACAGAATGTTTCTAGATGCACATAAGTTTGTCACCTGGTTGTCGAACTCCTCAAGTATGACCCGGAACTGGAAGGACAGCCCGAAGAACATGGTCGCGTGGCAGCGGCCCGAGTCGTGCGAGCACTCCAGCAGCCACAGCGCGTATCTGTAATAAGCGCATAGTTTAATAAGGGTTTTTGAAAATTAAACACTCGATAGATGGCGTTACGCAGACGCCTGGTTCATCTTTGACGTTTGTTATTGTGTACGTTTATCTATAACTTTTATTTTAATCTGACGATAAAGAACAATAATAGGCCTGTTTCCAATTTTTTTTCTGATTAGTAATCAAAGAAGCTCTCCAAAGTAGAAACATCGGCAAAAGATTACTCTGTTAGCATGAATATTCTCCGAGATATCACCATTCAAAGATCACATAAAATAAACCTTGTCAAAACGCTCCATACAACGGCCCTGCCACGCTGTGACGTCACAGCGTGCTAGTTTGTGTTCATCACGGGAGACCTTTGTTCGATAGCTATATTAAATAATGCGTTTATGAAAATGGTTTCAAAAGAAAAGTTGCTAAAATTGCATGAATTATCTAATTGTATATAATTATTTAGTAAATGTAATACTTTTAAAATCAAGTTACGTATCAAATTTAGATCTAACTTTAATTGACTGATGACAAAAAATATCAAACTAAATTCTTGTATATAGTTTTTTTTTACCGTTATTTCTCCATTTTATACAAAAAATCTTCCAATCTCTAACCTTGGAAACAAGCCTATTGTCATACATAGTAGTCTATTTCCTTGGATTACTGTAAGTTATTTTGCTTAAATGAAACTCTGTTGTCTGTCTGTTCAATGAAAAACTCATTACTATTGAAAAGAGTAACTACTGAGTTTCTTGCTGGTGTCTTCTCAGTAGAAATCGACGTTCCGAACCAGTGGTAGACTATATGTTTTGATATTCATAAGTGTTTTGTATGGACTTAACTGGAATAAAGATTTTTTCTATTTCTATCGGATTGTACATTGACAAAAACCGTCATTGGTGACCCCTGTTATACATTGATAATAGAGTTATGTAGTTTTTTTTTATGTTTAGGTAGCAGACGAGCAGGCGGATCACCTGATGGTAAGCAATGCCGCCGCTCATGGACACCTGCAACACCAGTAGTTACAAGTGCGCTGCCAACCTTTTATCCCCTTCCCCCCCGGGTGGGCCTCCGGTACCCTCACTCACTCGGCGAAACACAGCACAGGGGCTGCTTCACGCCGGTTTTCTGTGAGGCAGTGGTATCACTCCGGTCGAGGCGGCCCATTCATGCCGAAGCGTGGCTCTCCCACAGTTGAGGATGTGTATACCACACTTACTTGACTAGATCGGCGAGCGTCTTCCTGGGCAGCAGGCAGACGCGCTCCATGGCGTCCTCGCAGTAGGCGAGGTAGTACAGGCAGATGGACACGCCCGTCGCCGCCACCGACGGCCGGGGCACCTCCAGGAATTTCTGACACAACATCAAAATAATAATAAATCCATTTAAGTACCAGCTTTGGCCCACGGCTTCGCTCACCAATAGGGTACAGCCTTTTTACCGTCGTTAAAATATCGACATCCGATACCTAGACTCGATAATTTACTGTATAAGTGTACGATTATTGAAGAAACATTTTTAAAAAGTTTGGATACAAGAAATTATAGAGCAACTTTACAAAATACAACGCAGTACAAAATTTCTTAAACAAAATTTTGTACTGCGCTTGTAGGAGGCACTAGCCTAGTGACGTCATTAATAGCGTATCGCTCTCCTTTTCTGATAGGGAACTTTGCAACTCTATATCTTTGGAACTAATGATGATAGATAAAAAATAAAAAGGGAGCTGTGACTTATACTTCAAAAACTTTACAATAAATAAATAAAAAAAAAGTCGTAAAATACCCTATTGGGGGATAAGAGGGTTAAAGATTGGCAGCGCACTTGAGACTACTGCTGTTGCAGGTGTCTTTGGACGGCAGCAATGTCTTACCATCAGGAGATCCGTCTGCTCGTCTCACATATCACATTAAAAATACACTAATTTTGCAAGCTCGTCTTGACAGCCTTGACGGCCTAAAAAAGAAGAAGAAAAATATTTCCTAAATTTCCATATAGGAAATATTTTTCTTCCTAACGTAATAGTTATAAATAAATAAATTGAGACAACATCACATACATTGTCCTGGTCCCAAACTAAGGTTTTCCCTTGTACTATGGAAACCAGAAACAACGAAGGAACTACAAACACCCAGACCCAACACAAATATCTGTTTCATCAACAAACATTTGTGTTGGTGCGGGAATCGAACCCGCGACCCTTGCGTCTCAACCGGCGTTCAAACCATTGCGCCAAATGGGTCGTCCGAGTTATCTTTTTAAATGGCAAAGTCTGTCTTCAACAGTGAGTAAAACAGATCCGGGCAATCTTATCTATAATATTATATAAATTGGGTTAATCTCATAATCCACGTCAAGAGCTTACCGGTAAACCGAAAACACGAAACACTTACGCGATGTAATTGACTCCCAGCGCCATCTATAGTGAAACTACTGTCCCGAAACGAAGTGAGGGCGGGCCCCCTAGTACTAAACCAAACTCACCTGCAACCCGGCCATGTTGATGAAGTCTATGCTGAACTTCTTGTACAACACCAAAGGCACAATACCACATATCATTGAACTACCCGTACATTTTCCACCAACTTTTATTATTAAACCATTTACTTAAACGAAATATTTGATATGGCTACCAAACAAAATTTACTAGACGCGCACAGAAGTTTGAGTTGTGACGTCACAATTCAATAGTCATATAGTGCGTTTTTGGGCTTGCCCAAAATATGTGCTCTTAAAGTTGTGATATCTCAGGTAATTCAAATGAGAATCAAGTGATTCTTTCAACGATGTTTCTTAAATTGAGGCGTCTTTTGATTAAACACATAAAAAAATGTTAGTCAAATACCCAATTGGAAGGAAAAGGGGTTACAACAGTTTAAACTCACCTGCAACCCGGCCATGTTGATGAAGTCTATGCTGAACTTCTTGTGGCAGAGCAGCGCCGCGAGGTATTTGAGCGCCTCGAAGGCGAGCCGCGAGTCGCGCGACTCGCGCACGTTCAGGTAGCCCAGGATCAGCCCCAGGGCGTTCTGCTCGAACACGTGCGACAGGAACTGGGACAGGTAAACGATAGTTTTTTTTTTATATAGTGAGGATAATCCAGATGACCTCAATCCGCCTGATGGTAAGCGGCCGTGAGGTCCAAATATGAGGTTGACAGGCACAAGAGGACTAACTAATTAGGTACCTAATGAATCTGTGATAGTAAACCCTCCAACCGATAATTTGAAAAAATAAGAAGAAAAAACACAAACGAATGACGGTCATCAAAGCACAAATACATGAGTACAAGTGTACCAAGTTTATAAGTCGCATCGGCAGAGTTCGTCTACGCAAAAGAGTGCGTTATAGCCGATGAATTACGATTGCAAGTGCTGTTGAAATACAGACTTTATAGCGTTTCATTAAGATGACAATTCTAGTGGGTAAGGGAAATACCCTCACCCTCTTAATTTATTCATTTATTTATTACAAAACGTACTAAAGTTAGCATTGGTGTAAACGTTATGTCATTCCCATATATTTTTGCTTATCTTGACAGTTACAAAATGTCAAAATGTTTGGGAATTTGACATTTGTATCTGTCAGTTTTATCCGTATAATTAAGAGTCCGAATTTACAACCAACCAACCAATAAACTAAAAACCAACAAAACGAGAAAGAAAAAAAAGGAAGAAAGGGAGTAAAGAAGATGGCAGAGCACTTGTAACAGTGATCTTTGGGCGGCCGCAATCGCTTACCATCAGGTGTTTCGTCTGCTTGACTTCCAACAATCACAAAAAAATAGGTAATTAAAAAGGTTACATACCTCTTGATATTCGCCCATGGGTGTGAGATACCGCAGTATCAACATCTGTTTGGTCGCGTCCGTAGGGGGGTGAATTTGAATATTGCCTGCAACAACAAGTAAACATTTACATTAGTTAGCGGTTTAATTTTGTGCAACTTAACATCAAAATGCTAGTTTGTCGTTACATAGAAAAATATGATAACAACAGTGGCAACATCATCCCTTTAACCACCAGCTCGTACTAAGCGTTTCGCTTCTTCTTTCTTAGTACGAACTGCCAAGGAATGGAACAACTTGCCGGCTTCTGTATTTCCAGAGAGCTACAATTTGGGTGTCTTTAAGTCGAGAGTGAATAGGCTTCTTCTGGGAAAGCACGCTACATCTTAGACCTCATTGTCACTCTCCATCAGGTGAGGTCAAGTGCAAACGGGGACTACGGTGCGGCGACCTCCTCGTGTGGCCTCTTCGGTAGTATTTTCTTTCTGTTTGGAACTGCTACCGGAGGGGTCCTGGTGTCCCTGGGCAACGGCGGGTAGCAATTGGCTTATTGCCATATTGCTACCCGACTAGTAGTGGGCGTTAATAGTTATAACCATTAAATTAACACGATAAAAAAAAATACCCATTAACAATGTTAAGAAAAATTCCCGTAAAAAGCTAAATTTCACTTTTCGTAATTCTTTATGTAGCTTCTTGCACTACAGCATCACCTAGTGGATTCGTGCGGAATCATGTACCAATAAGCGCGTATTTATTTTTTGCTAATATGGCGCCGAGAATGCGACGATGCGACGAAACTCAGATAGATGGCACCAATGGCGGTAGTGTTAAAACTGTTAAAAACTGTTTTTACGGAGTGAGAGAAAATGACGTCTATTAGAAACAAAATATGGTTCATTATTGTCCGAGAGAAAAATTAACTGAAAATAAGTTAATGTTAATTCGTGTAGTGGTGTGTTAAATTTAGTGATTTGGTATTTTTATTGAATGAGCTAAAAATAACCTTTGGGTGAAATTAACTTAATTCGTTGAGTTGTTATTTTTATTGTTTATGCGAAAAAAATACGTTTTGTGAAATTAACTGATTTCGTGTAGTTTGTTAAAATTACGTTTTTGTTAAAATTACGTTTTGTTAAAATTATTGAATCCGAATTTGCTTTCATGGCGTCGGTATTTTATTTCAGTAACAGAATTTATGTTGTTTCGTGAGATTCTGATGAATATGTGGTTTCGTAAGATTTTTAAAAACTGTTGTTTCGTAATATTTGTTTTGTTTTGAACTTTACTTGAAAAGTACCTAATTGAACTTAGGAGTGTGTGAAAAAAATTATTAGTGGTGGGTGCGAGGGGGAGGGGGGAGGGGGGGAGAGGGGGGGGTGAGGGGGGGTGAGGGGGGGTGGGGTGAGGGGGGGTGATACAGGAAGATAGGAAAAGGAAGGAAGGTTGGCATTCGGCAAACGGTAACGGGTCAAAGTTTCTTAATTTTTTTTTTTTTTTTTTTTTTGCTCGACTTGGCGGGAGCACTGCCGTACTGCATACTAAAGTTATAACAAATAACAGTTAAGATGGCCGGTTATTTTTAATTAGCATTAACTATTCACATGTTAAACAAAAATAACATTTAATCCCATGTCTATACCCGACGGCTGACAGCTGCACTTTGAGGCCCAGCTCTGTCTGGGCCGGGGCCCTGTCCGGCCGGCGCCCTGTGAGGATCTCCTCCACTTTGGGCGCACCTCGACGTGGGCCCCACCGAGTGGGGCGCCTTCGGGCGCCACCCCCCACATCTTTTGTGGGGGTCTTTAGTTGCTGGTCTGCGCTGCGTCCCACAGCCAGTGGGATGCGGCAAAGGCCGGCTAACCCCACCTCTCCGCCCAGCGACCGACTGCGCAATCCAGCGTAGCCGGCCGTGGGGCTGTCTGGTGGGGCAGTTTTTTGGAAGCCTGCAGGCACTCTCCCCCACCTTGCCCTGCAGCCAGCAGGGTGTGGGTTTGTGGAGAGTTCTGCAGGAGCCCATGCCCGCGACGCCCGTATCGCAATCCAGCGATGCGGGCGCCGCTCGGTTGGGGCTTTGTCGGAGGGCAGTGGGAGCTGCTCTGGGGGCTTTAAGCCCCGGGAGTCGGAAAGAGGCCGTACTGGCGTGCCTTGCTGTCCATGGGTGGGTCTGCGGTGATGAGGTTCGTCCTATTTCCCGCTTTCCCACCCCGAGCCTGGATTTGCCGGGAAAAGTCGCAGAGTGTTTAGTGGGTATGCCCTTGAACGGCCTCTGATTAGCAGAGGCCCAATCCAGGGGAGAGCCCCACACTACCTGGTCGTCTCCCAGCGGCCGGGTGTGCATAAGGCGGCATTCACTCTGCGTGAACAAAAAAAAAAAAAAAAAAAGGTCAAGTGCAAACCCATCTTATATGTTAAAAAAAATCCTCTAATAATAATTCTTCTGAAAAACATTAGATCTTCGAATTTTGAAATTCGCTTAAAAAATTGCATTTGGCTTTGCTTTGCAGTGGGGCAGTATAGTAGACTGATATTTTACTTTATTACTATACTTATATGTTATGACAGGGACGTATGGAAGAAGAAAACATACTGCGCCGACCCTAGTAAGCCTTCCCAGGCTTTCGCTTAAATTTCGCTTAAAAATTCGCAGCAGCGAATTTACACATTTGCCGCTCCTAAACAATGGAAATTTGGCCGCCCATGAACCTTAGAAATAGAAATCAAAATACAAAAAATCTACGACTGCCAAATCCGGGCCTGGAGACCTATTTTTGAATTTTCGCTTCGTCCAAACAAAACTACTCGTTTTGCAAGTCACGTCGTCTCGTGAGTCGCATGATTTATAATTTTCCCTATTTTTGAAATCACTCGCTTAGTGTGTCGCCAATCTTGTCAAAGTATAGTCCTTTTCAACGAAAAGAGTCCCCCGGATTTTTGATGAACTAAAATGACATGGCAGTCTACGTAATGAGTGGGAAAGAGATAGAAAGCCTATTTGTATGACAAGTGGCGCCGCTCCCAGGGGACTTTTTTCGTAAAATGGACTTTATAGTTAACTCGTTAATATTTGACGTAAATGCGACCACTCGCCTAGCGGAAACGAGTGGTTTACACCACTCGTTGCAAATCGCTCGTTTTCGAATGATTCAAAAATGCGGATGTCAAAAATCATGCGAGTCACACATTTTTTAGTGAGACGACAATTCAAAAATAGGTCTCCTGAAAGGTAGGAAGTCGACTGTATGTGTCCCTCACCTATGACGTAGGTCTCCATCTCCGCCCAGGAGGAGTTGGAGGAGGTCTCGTGCAGCGCGGGCGCGGGCGCGGGCGGCGGCGGCCGCGGCGGCGGCGACATCATGCCCCAGTGCTCCGGGGAGCACACCGAGTGCGCTGGAGAACAAATACACGATTTAAATCGCTTTTTTTTTTATGTTATAGGTAGCAGACGAGCAGGCGGATCACCTGATGGTAAGCAATTGACGCCGCCCATGGACACATGCAACACCAGTGGAGTCACAAGTGCGCTGCTAACCTTTTATCCCCTTCCCCCCCCGATGGGCCTCCGGTACCCTCACTCACTCGGCGAAACACAGCACAGGAGCTGCTTCACGCCGGTTTTCTGTGAGGCAGTGGTATCACTCCGGTCGAGCCGGCCCATTCATGCCGAAGCATGGCTCTCCCACAATTCTCGCTTAACTGTGGGAGAGCCTAATTACAAAACATTTATGTTTTATGCTAATTCCAATGATGTAAATTGAAAAAATCCGTTTTTTACTCGCTGCTTCCAAAGCTGGTGAAGGCTTTGACCAAGGTAAAATAATGTTAAGATTGGCTAATATTTTTCTGTGCCTTATTTTTTTAAGCTTTTTTTATTTAATTTAACTGTGGGAGAGCCATGCCTCAGTGATACCACTGCCTCACAGAAAACCGGCGTGAAGCAGCCCCTGTGCTGTGTTTCGCCGAGTGAGTGAGGGTACCGGAGGCCCACCCAGCGGGGAAGGGGATAAAAGGTTGGCAGCGCACTTGTAACTCCACTGGTGTTGCAAGTGTCCATGGGCGGCGGCAATTGCTTACCATCAGGTGATCCGCCTGCTCGCCTGCTACCTATCACATAAAATAAAAAAATGCGCTAGACAACCACACCAATCAACCAGGAGGCCAATTCTCGGTTTTTGCCTTCTATGTCGAGTCGACTTCATGGAACGCATAAACCAGGAGAACAAGATAAGAAATGTCGACTGTAATCCGTGTCTCAAACTATGGCAACCCCTGACTACTTGTACTATGAGTACCAGGTGACGATAAATAACTGGGGGCGTCAACCCAGAACACCCATTTTCATGTTTGGAAAGGCGTAGTCACACGTTCATACCTACCGTAGCACTTTGACGACGTGTGACTGCGGATTTCCAAACATTAAAATTTATCTCTACATAGTGAATATTGCGTACTTCAGAATAGTATTGTATGACATTATTGTAAATTGACAACGAAGGCTTGTTTTATACTTTTTCAGCGTCGTTTTTTGTCGTAGTTGGGTTTTAGTTTTATGACTTTTTTTTTAAAGTTGTGCACACGAACACATGTTTAAAGGGATGTAAATGTTCACTGATACACCCTGTATTATATTCTGCATACGTGGCTGATTTTAAGATTGGCCGCCGTAGCCGAATATCGGTAGGAGGTTGAATTTTTCGATTGTCATCCAATGATTTACTCACAATTATTATAATTTTTGACTGGCGTTTCAGGATCCTTGCTGGCGTGGGGAGGAATATCTTCCATGCGGACGTCGCCCCCTCCACCCTCATCTTTGTCACGATCTAAAATAAAAATAGATAAATATAATTATAGTATGATTTACGATAGCTCTGAGGATAATAACGACAGCCTTCATAACGAGAAGCCGTAGGTTCGAGTCGGAGCATACACCTCTGGAGAAATAATAATAATAATGCTTCAACTGAAAAAAAAATCAACAAAACCCGCTACTGTAAGCTCCATCTACATCAGGGGAAACAATCATAGAACTTTCAAACTAGCAATATAATCGGTCTAAATAAAAAAGAGCATGACAGTAGTATTATTTTTTGAATAGTAGATGATATTTAATTAAGTAGGGCTATATCAGTAAGTTGTTCAGTAATTCCTTTATAGATGGTAGGATATAACCTTGCTTTCACAGCTTACAACTTAGTTATAGTCCATTTCAGCTAAGAAGAGCCCTGTGACACTTCATCGCGTTCTCAACTACGCATTTTATGTTTGACAATGAAAAATATTTATATTGTTTATCTTTTTCATTTAATTGCGGCATTATTCCAAAAAATATTCCAATAAAACATCTCAAAGTTATAAAACAAAAACAGTATCATTTACTTTAATTTAATGGAATAGAAAATAACAACATTTTTTAAAACAATCCTATGCACATCGTATTACTTGTAACGGAACGTGGAAAAAACATAGAGCTGCGACATGTCATAATCGGCGGCCGTGTTGCGATTACTCGATAATCGGATTATACGAGTGCATCAGCCTTGTATGCGAGTTGTGTTTTCGTTGTATTTGCGTGGTGTTAGGTTATTGTTACTTTTTGTTGTTGTGTTTGTTATTGTTGACTTTTATTGCTGTTGTTTGTTGCTGTTTTGTTATTTTTTGGGAAAATGTGTGTTGCTGTTAGTATAAAAAAATCGATTCCATTTCCTTAGGAAGTATAATCGATTACCAAAAACAATCGCAATCATTTCATTATAGACATCTCTAAAAGTGTCAAAAATCGAAGTGTCACAGGGCTCTTCTTAGCTGAAATGGACTATAAATGAAGTGGCGCAAGATGGCGCACTATCTGTTAATTTATATATTTTTATATTGAAACTTTTTCTGTAAAAGGAGTTTGCTTAATTATGTTAGGTAGTTTTTTTTTCTCTGAATGTCTTGTCAATTTGACGTTATTGAAATATAAATTTTTCTTCAAGTCGTTTTCTCATGAATTTTATTTCATTATTGGAATTAAACCCGGGAAATAACTGATAAAGTTAACAAAATGCGTTTTAACTACGCAAGTCATAAATTCAATGAAGTAAATGTAGACTGTAAATGTTGCTCGGAAACAGTAAGTAAGAATTTAATGTCATTTTTTCAACAATGAAGTTAGTCCGAGAATCAATCCGATATTTACTTAAAAATTCAAAAGGCTGATAAAAATTTTAAGAAAAGTGTTAAGGCCAGCATCACTCGATCGTATATTGAGACACATCTTGAGAATTTAGAGGAATTATGGTTGGAATTCAAAGAGGGTCATAGGATAATCAGGTCAGCTCGTTCATCCAAGAAGATTCTTGTCAAACTGATCACGAGTATTTCACCGACGAAGGATCAGTTAGAACAACATGTCACCATTGTCATCATCAGATTCAAATGACTTAAATCTTCCGAGAATTCAACTTCCGACATTTTCCGGAAAGTATGAAGAGTGGCAAACATTCCATAATAATATGTTTACAGCTCTTATACATAATAATAAGAGCTTGACTGGAGTATAGAAGTTACACTAAGTACTTGAATACAAGTCTACAAGGAGACCCAAGTAACTTGCTTCGGAATTTTGCTATTACTGATCGGAACTATGAGGAAGCTTGGGCGCAACTTATCAAGCGTTACGATAACAAGCAATACAATAGTAATGCTATCTTGAAGACGCAAAGAAATATTATTCAGTGTTTGAAGAGAAAGAAATAAACATTTGTGAAATACAAAACAATATATTTTATTTTATTTTGTAACGAGAACATTTTTTTAGAGAAATTACAATAATTTTAAGCTAATGTGTTTTAGACATAGCTTTACCTATTTCTTATTTACTATATTTTTTGTGAATAAGGAATATCTAAAGCTATGTCAAAAACAAATCAAAAAATAAACATCCTTGAAAACAACCCATACACGCACACACGCACGCATACACACACACATTCACACACACTTTCATACTATTAATTCCAAAACTCGCGTTCAGACTTCAGAGGCAGCACTATCGCATTTCCACAAAAAAGGCTGAGTTGTATCTTTATTACTATTAATACAATGTACTCTGTGATCTACATGGTGATTGGTTATTTTTGATGTGAGATGTCAAAATGTCAAACAACCAATGACGTTGAAGTTGGACCTCAGTCCAACAGTACGCCATCTCGCGGATTCTTCTCGCGCGATTGGGTAGAAAAGAGGTGAGGTCAAAGATAAACAGGAATCTTCAAGGTAGTCTTCCGTAGGAGAGCCACCCTTGTGCATGAATGGGCCAGCAAATGTGGTGAAGGAGAAGAATGCTTAGCATAAGTTGGACGCAATTTCGAACCAACGTTTCCATCCTCCAAGAACTCCGCATCAATAAACGACAGGGGGGGGGGCATCATATCGATAAACGACGGGGGGGGTCCCCATCATATCGATAAACGACAGGGGGGGCATCATATCGATAAACGACAGAGGGGGGAGGGTCATCATATCGATAAACGACAGGGGGGGGTCATCATATTATATTCTCGTGTTGTAATCTACTGTAAAGTTGCTTTTCGTTCTGTTTTGTTATGTGTTTTTCTGTGCTGTGAATGTTATGATGGTCAATAAATGTATTTTCTTTCTTTTTTCTATCATATCGATAAACGACAGGGGGGGGGGGGCATCATATCGATAAACGACAGGGCGGGGGCATCATATCGATAACCGGGACAAAGAGGCAGGATTTTTCACAAAATGGGACAATTGTGCGTCCCGGCGCTTTGTTTCGGAACAACGGCGCCCCGACAGGTGGCCAAAAAACGAGGGACGTATGGTTTGGTAGTCATATTCATTTATTCATATACATGTACAACATTTTAGTACATAACATAATTGTGTAGTCAAACCTCTCTTGTCCAACGCGGGCCCGTTGCTCTTGACGTCGTTGTTCCGCTTCTTATCGAAGCGCGCGAAGTGCCGCGTCTGGTTGGGCGGCGTCACGGAGTTTTGGTTGTTCCTTAAACGCTATACAGGGTGGTCTAACTAGTGACGTCAATAAATTTTTTTTAGATTCGTCACTCCTAGGGGTATTCAAAAATACCCCATGTATGTTCAGCGATTTTTTTTAGTTTTCGAGTTATAATTTTATTAAAGGTTTTTTTTCAAGTTTTCTGCCAGCGAGGCTTAAAAAATTCATAACTTTTTTTTTATTGGCTATTTTGTAATTCTTTTTTTATGACATGATTTTCTAGAATGTTATTCATAATAAAAAAAATATTTGGCTTCCTAAAACCACTTAATGTTACCCAAAAAAGGTCTTGAAAGTTAGGATTTTAGTTTTTAGTAGGATTTACTCAAACATTCAACTTCAAATTAAAAATACAAGAGGAGTTTTCATAGCTTCGAAGTAAGTTTAAAAACTTCACAGGGTCCTA
Organism: Cnaphalocrocis medinalis; assembly: GCA_014851415.1. NCBI lineage: Eukaryota > Metazoa > Arthropoda > Insecta > Lepidoptera > Crambidae > Cnaphalocrocis > Cnaphalocrocis medinalis. The sequence goes on from CM026303.1 coordinate 1,556,062, forward strand.
AACTATCGATATCATGAAAAAAAATACTACTTAATGGGCCTTTTTTTGAAGTTATCGACCTCCGAACGCAGATAGGCTGAAAATGTATGAAACTCAATAAGGCAATTTTTGCTCGATTGAAGGATTTCCTCAAACATTTAACTTCAATTTAAAGTACAAAAAGGAGTTTTAATAGCTTCGGATTAAGTTAAGAAACTTAACAGGGTCCTAAACTACCAATATCATAAAAAAATAAAACTACTTTATTAGCCTCTTTTTGCGCCTGTGCTTGTTACTTAATGACTTGGATTGTGCAGTACTATGAGTTACTCACTAAGTCAATACGTGAGTATAATCAGAGTCTAGTTAACACAGCGTAATTAGTTCAATATGGAAAGAAAATAACGCAAACAAAACACGTGCGCTTTTTTTTACTTTCTTTTATGTGATAGGTGGCAGACAAACAGACGGATCTCCTGATGGTAAGCAATGGAGCCGCCCATAGACACCTTCAACACCAGAGTCTCAAGTGCGCTGACTTTAACCCCCTTTCCCCTAATTGGGCCTCCGGTGCCCTCACTCACTCGATGAAACACAGCGCAGGTGCTGCCCGGTCTTCTACCGGCTGTACGCCGGTCTTCTGTGAGGCCGTGGTATCACACTGGTCGAGCCGACCCATTCATACCGAAGCGTGTTTTTTTAAAACTATCGCAATTTCAAGGTTTATTTGCTATTGGAATTTTAAAAAGTAGAAAAATAGCTACAATTGAGTTTCATACATTTCAGCCTATCTGCGCAGCTGCGTTCGGAGGGCCGATTACTTAAAAAAGAGGCTAATAAAGTAGTATTATTTTTTCATGATATTGGTAGTTTAGGACCCTGTTAAGTTTCTAAACTTAATACGAAGCTATTAAAACTCCTTTTTGTACTTTAAATTGAAGTTAAATGTTTGAGTAAATCCTTCAATCGAGCAAAAATTGCCTTATTGAGTTTCATACATTTTCAGCCTATCTGCGTTCGGAGGTCGATAACTTCAAAAAAGGCCCATTAAGTAGTATTTTTTTTTCCATGATATCGATAGTTTAGGACCCTGTGAAGTTTTTAAACTTACTTCGAAGCTATGGAAACTCCTCTTTGTATTTTTAATTTTAAGTTGAATGTTTGAGTAAATCCTACTGAATACTAAAATCCTAACTTTCAAGACCTTTTTTGGGTAATATTAAGTGGTTTTAGGAAGCCAAATATTTTTTTTATTATGAATTACAATCTAGAAAATCATGTCATAAAAAAATAATTACAAAATAGCCAATAAAAAAAAAGTTATGAATTTTTTAAGCCTCGCTGGCAGAATACTTAAAAAAATCCTTTAAAAAATTATAACTCGAAAACTACAAAAAATCGCTGAACATACATGGGGTATTTTTGGATATCCCCAGGTGTGAGGAATCTAAAAAAAATTTATTGACGTCGCTAAAAAACCACCCTGTAGAGGTCATACCTAACCTGACCATTTTGTATGCTCAATACGGGACGGGGGGCTCGTCTACGATAGGGGGAGGGTCCTCAAGCGGCTCATCATATCGATAAACGGAGGTATCGATAAACGGAGGTATCGATAAACGGAGGTATCGATAAACGGAGGTATCGATAAACGGAGGTATCGATAAACGGAGGTATCGATAAACAGAGGTATCGATAAACGTAGGATATTGATAAACGACAGGGGATATCCCCATCGGGGTGGGTCTCCCAGCGGCTCATCAAACGACAGGGGGGCGGATCATATCTATAAACGACAAGGCGGGGGCATCATATCGATAAACGACAGGGCGGGGGCATCATATCGATAAACCAGGGGGTGGGTCAGTACATAACACAATTGTGTAGTCATACCTCTCTTGTCCAACGCGGGTCCGTTGCTCTTGACGTCGTTGTTCCGCTTCTTGTCGAAGCGCGCGAAGTGGCGCGTCTGGTTGGGCGGCGTCACGGAGTTCTGGTTGGGCTTGTCGTCTTGCGTCTTGTTTCTTAGTTCGTGTAGCCTCTTCAGCATTCTCGGTACTAGCATCGCGTTTAAGTCCCTGCATCAAAATTAGACGACCCGGTTGGTTCAGTGGTAGTGAATGCTGCGTCTGGGCCAAGGGTCGCGGGTTCGATCCCCGCACAGTACAAACATTTGTGTGCATGAACATGTCTGTTTGTATTGGTCTGGGTGTTTTCTATGTATTATAAGTATGTATTAACAAAAGAAAAGTATTATATGTATATATTTGTAATCGCACTGTTGGTTCTGATATCTGTAACACAGGTGCTTGAGCTACCTATCTCAGAGTCAGATCAATGTAAGTATGTGATGTAGTGAAAATATAATGTTTAAATATAAATATGTTTGTTAATACGTATCAATGGGCTGTGTAAACAAATTTTTTGATATATTTTTTTAGAAGGTGGATTTCCCATACTAACATTTTTTAAATATTTTGTGCCTTACAAAACAAGAGTCACTTTCAAGATTTTTTTCTGCATCAAAGATACGGAAATATCTGATCCGAATTTTATGTAAATATACTAAATGTAAACGAAACACCTCCTTGGTCTAGTGGTTTAAGTACCAGGCCGTGATCTCGGGGTCCCGGGTTCGATTGCCGGGTCGAGCAAAAACTATGTTTCGAATTTTTCGAACATAGCTCGGGTTTGTGATCACCAATCCGCATTAGGCAAGCGTGGTGATTAAGCCTAATCCCATCATAGTAGCGATGACTTGATTTCTATGATGGAGGCCTTTACCTTGCAGTGGGACAGTATCTAGGCTGATACTTTTACTAAATGTAGTCAAAAACAAAAAAAAAATTTTTTGGTTATTGTAAGAGCATTTTTTTTTATAAGTATGCACCTTTTACTATTAATATACTTTTTACTATTTTAGTAAATTGTTGTAATCTAACTAGTAGTTATTTCTTAATTCATTTATAAACATTTTGAAGTTTAAGCGAATCTATGACGTCATAATGGGCTTAGTATTCCCACATGCCATGCCTTAGAAATTGTCATGTTTAGCGCGCGTAAGCGGAACTTTGTGATTGGTTAAGATTGTTTAAATTTGAGACTTCTGCGATACAGGTACATCGGTGTAACTTATAAAACTGGTATAGTCCGAGGCAAGAAAGTGTAGTTATGACCTTGAGTACGCAGAAACCAATTTTGATGGAAAGTCTTCTTTTTTACAAGTGCGCAAAATAACGGTCATCGCTATACTTTCGTGTCTCCAGCTATACTACTATACCTAAAGTTAGTGGCGATCTCCTGTACTTCCATAGCGGCGGCCAGCAGCCCCGTGGCGTAGCACTGCAGCGGCTCCGGGGAATTAGTGGCCCAGTTCACGAGCCGTTGGATCAGCGACTCGTTGTCCTGGGGAAATGGACTGGGTTATTAATACTGTTGAGGATATGTGAATGGAGATTTGTAAAATGAAACATCTGATAGACGGCGCCACCCATAGACACCTGCAACACTAGTCCATTGCAGTACAGTGCAGTGGAAAATTCTAAGGCACTTCTAGCAGACCTAGAACCTTCAAATTTGGAAAATAAGTAGTGTTTGGTGTGTGAATCAAGACTGTAATGCGATTGCCAAGTCAATAAATGAATAACCGACTTAGCAAAACATGGATTTCACATTACGGTAGTTGCGAGGCTTGGTTTTTTTGACAAGTATTGTCTTTGATGAGATAGATAGATAGATACTCTTTATTGCACAACACATTACAGAACTTAATGCTAATAGTAATTTCCAAATACAACATACTACTGACCTATATCTATATATAGCACTGACCTGGAAGACGACGCTCATCTCGAGGCCGGGCATCAGGTCGAGCGTGAGCCGGCACGCCGCCACGTTCAGCTTGTGCACGTCGCGCCCGGTGATGTTCTGGCGAGAGTAGTACGTGTCTCGTACGTAGTCGTTCACTAGCTGGAAACATATAAACATAATTTATTTAATGGCGAGACAAATGGCGACATCTCGTATCGGAGATTGGACTCATTTTGTATCGTTGAGCCATCGGAGTAAGTATTTTATTTAATGAAGACCAGACCAAGGCTACCGCGTGTGGAAAATCCTTGAGATGGCGTACGTGTGGACTGAGGTCCAACTTCAACGTCATTGATTGTTTAGTGACATTTTGATATCTCACATCAATAACCAATCACCGTGTAGTTGGACCTCAGTCTACAGGTACGCCATCTAACGGAATTTGAACACGCGGTAGTCCCCATTCAACCAATGCGTTTTACCCGGCTTAGGGGGCAACTCAGGCAAAAAATCTTGGGCAAGAATTTTAAGATTTTTTAGCTGGTCACTGTTCTAACCTAACTTAACCAATATTTTTTGTTTCACAGAGCTTAGTACGTAATATCAACACAAATATTTTGGTGGGGCTAAGTCTAAACACTGACCAGCTAAAAAAATCTTGGAATTCCTGCCCGAGTTGCCCCCTAAGCGTCTTACCCATCATGAAGGCCTAGATGGCGCAGTGGCTAAGGTGTTCGCCCGAAGCGCGAAAGGTTCGATTCCCGGTCAAGTCAATTTAGGAAACTACATTTTCTAAATTTTCTTGGGTCTGGGTGTTCTAGGTTGCCGCCCTCAAGTCGGGGTCTAAAAGAAGCTTACCTCAGTTCGGATTATGCAAGTAGTCTCTATTACCTTAGTCATAAAGTTGTCTTTCTTGAACATGACTTTGAGCGCGTGCCCCAGCGCGCACTCGGGGTCGGTGCGCGACGGGTGCCTCTCATCGAACGGGTCGGGGTCTTTTTTCATGAAATTCTCTGTCTCCGCCTCTATTATTTCTGCTATCCTGAAATTAATAAAACCATTCATTTAGTTCTGTCAGTTTTTAGGGTAGTAATAGGAAAATAAATAATATTTTTTTTTTTTATGTGGTAACCCGAATGTGTGATCCACCAATCTGCATTGGGAGTGATTAAGCCTAATCCCAGCATAGTTGCGATTACTTTATTTCTATAGAGAAGACCTTTCCTCTGCAGGGGGACAGTGTAGTGGGATACTTTACTCGCTAAATAAATAGCGCCCCTAGGGATCAACCATTTAAATCTATTCAGTGGTTAATGGTAGCAGGTTAGTGGCAGGTTAGTGACAGGTTAGTGGCAGGTTGAATGGTAGAGAATGCCTCTTAGCACTGAGTTCAGATATTGTATAACATGTAGTGCAATAAGGTTTAATTTAATTAATATAGGTACCGTCAACCACACATCAGGTTGCCGCAATCTCTCGGTTTTCTTTAATTGATATTGAACCTAATGTGTGTGACAGTAAGATGGGAGTCGTTTGAAGTAGTTTGTCATACTTTGATGTGTGGCTGTACGTACATAGTTTTAAGAATATTGGTTTGTGTAAAGATGTTTTTTTTTGTATTGTTATTATTTTTTGTTTGTATGGTAAGTAAATGGTTTAAATGGTTAAATATAAATAATAAATAGGTACAGTAAGTATGTTATTTATTGAAAGTTGATCAACTTCTTAGGATATTGATCTGCATAATTATGATTCGGATTATTTTCAGTGAGTGAAAGAGATAAAAAATTCTATTCATCTTACTGTTTGAGCTATGATTATTAACGTCGTTAGGCCCAGACAGCAGACACAGTGGAAAATCAATAAGTATGCCTTTTAAAAGGCTTGGGTCTTACGACGTTAAAGTAGGTATTGAATATACTGTAAAATTTTGTCAGATTTAGAATCTTTATTTGCTTGAAAAAATTAAATAAAAGTGCCGATAAACTAACACAATATTGCAACATAATTGTATTTAAAACATTTCAGTCAAGCATGCTGTAACTTGTCTGAACCTGTTGCTTCATGTAAGGTTACCACTTTCATGATTCAAGATTCTTACTCTATAGATAACCCTTAACCAGGCAACTAATACCTTTTTTTGAATTGGTTTTCAACCTTATCATAACTGCATAAAGATCAAAATCTGGTGGTCCTGTATGGTATGGTTGGTTAAAAATTAATTTTAATGGCCATCATCCAATGAAAAACATTAGAAAATATGGACAGTGTTTACCTAAGTCAATGTAGGTATACATACATACAAGAACTTTAATTTTAAATTAGATTACATAATTTCAAATTTAAATGTGGATTAAAACTGGATAGAGAAATGGCCGGAATAAAGACAAATTTTTGGCAAAGTACCCAGTATATACGAAATAAAATATATTTTCAAATAGGTTAACAGCCCTATTATAGAAGTTCTTAAATAAACATTGAATAAAAATAATACATCTGTGCAAATAACATTCAAAGCAAAATGTGAGTAGATCTGTGGAACACATTGATTTTCTATGATAAGCTGAAGTGGTAATATGTGAAATTTAGTACCAGGGTTGTGCACAAACTCAAGAATCAATATGTCATAATAAATAATGGCATTGCCATGGGTGGCGGCAATCATATCATATCAAAAAAAAAAGTTTCTTTGAACCTATTGTGGAGAACCTTAAAGATGAGATAAATAAATAAATTAAGATAGTTTGATACCCAAAAATAAGGTGGAAACTGGGATACCTATAACAAGCAAGCACATACCTGTACAGAACACAAATGCCCATCTGTTTTTTTTCAACACACATTTGCGTTGATGCGAGAATCAAAACCTCTACTTAATGCTCGAGTCGGAATGGGTCATTGTAGTGTCTCTATGGTACGCTGGCTAGCAATGGGCATGACATCTAGGTTTTCGATAAGAAATTATACATCAAACAGTTCAATATTATGATGTGACATGGAGATTTAAAGAGTGATAGCAAGATTCTAATAACTGTAAAATTCTTATTGCAAAATGTTTTGCAATAAAATTAACAGTGAAGTAATGATTAAATAGCAGATTATAAAGTAAATCATGGCTTGAAAACGTTATTACTTATGGAAATTACTTCATTTTCCATGGAAAAATCAGTGCCACAGATATTGTCAACACGTTTTCCACCGCATTGCTGCTCTCATACAAAACTTCACAAACCGCCTGCACATCGTGCGCAATGTACAGCAAATTATACCTCAATTTCCGGAAGTAATGATCAAGTTTACCATGAAAATGTGCCTAGTTATGACATTGAAAAAGTTTGAGCACCTGGTCAAAGTTGGTATCGGGTCGTAGTTCGGCGTCTGGTGCTGCTCCTCCCATTGTCGCAGTAGCTCTGTCACTTCCTGAGCCGGCGGCGAGTCCATATTACAGGAGTAATCACACAAAATTTGCTAACAGCAATGAAAATTATAACCTCACAGCTGTCACTGAGGACGATAACACGGGTTCCACACGGGTAATTACAAACTGTTAGTCATTATTTAACCTAAATTTCATTGTACAATGCGTCGTATAAAATTTATTACTATAATTTACACCTAAATTCGTTACAATAAATGTATTGTCTTTATACCGCGCACTCTTAATTTTAATTAGGGATACCATTACATGATTTTAATTTTCCCCAAATATAAATGTGTTCATTTTAAGTCGAACATTATATAGAAAATCTTTTTTGTTTTTTAAATACAAGATGTTAAGCCGAACATTCAAAGTCAAAATCAACTAGTTTATTGCTAAATGCGTGTCTTCCAGTTAGCTAGCTAGTGAAGTTTATTAAGTTATGATTATGTTTCTGTTAAGAGACGTAAGTAGTCCGGTTATATTACAATCGATTTGTAGTAATTAGATAGATACTAATTAGCAAAACTTGAGTGAAACTAAGATCAGTTGAATACGCTAGACTTTTAATGCATGATGACATAAACTAAAAAAAAGGATTAATATTGAAAATTTGTAATATAAACGAATGGATGAAATTAATTTGACGCTTTGTTTTCTCAAAGCAACACAGGTATTTTTTTACTTCATGAAATTTATGTAATTTCATGAAGTAAAAAATAACCTGTGGGAAGTGGGTAAAAACTTAAAATTATGAACAATGAAACATTCCCCATTTAGCGGGAATATAATTACACATGGCAGCATTATAAATCATAGACTAAAGAGGCAGCAGACAGGAAGCCAACAATTAAAAAAAAGTTTAGTGATGTCCTAAAACTTTATTAAAATCATAAATATCGGTAACGGAACGGACATTGTGGTAACGGATGCGGACGGATGTTGTTTCTTTTTTAATTTCTTTTCCGAACGTTAAATTATTAAAATGTCAATGTCAGTCAAAAAAAAAAAGAAAAAGCCGCTGAATTTGTGTTTATTTATTTATGTATCAATTAATTAATTATTTGTGAATCCTTCGATACTGTTGTTGAAAAAGTACATATTTCTGTAGATAACTCTTGTAATTTTATAATAGCAATGTCTAGAAACAGCCTTGGGAGTCATGATAGAAAACTTCGCTATCGAGCTTTACTGGAGGACCTCTCAACCTTAGGCATGTTTGAACTGGTTACTTATATAAATTTAATTGTTATTTCCCTCAAAAACCTACTTTGATTGATCACTAATTATGTACATTTTAATAGAAATCTTTACCGGATGAATTGATGAATTATAAGACAATTTTTTTGCAACTAATTTACGATGCCCGAGTGTTAAAAATTAAATAATTAAATGCTCAAAATATTCCCTAGAGAAGCTCCTACGAGCTTTATGACAAGATCTTCTTTATTTTAACCTTTAAATTCTAATTAACATACGGATGTTTCGCCGATTTTAGAAATCCTATATAAATAATTGAATAAAATATATCTAATTAACTTACAGAAGATGAAAATGACAACAATGTGCAGCGTATGGAAAAGACAGCGAAAGCAGTACGTGAGGTGCAGTCGCTACTCGCAGAGGGTGGTGTGGAGGAAAGAGTCAAACATCCAGGTTTGTATATCGATCCTAATATATTAAAATCACAATTTTAGTAAGCCTCTTTTTCTTTTACTTTATACAGGCTCTCTGGTAATGAGGCTTCAGGTCTACCTATTTTGTGTGTGGAGGGTGAAGATGGCTGGATTTCGCTCCAACCAGAAGTGATTGAGGGTACTTAAGGCCCAGTTGCACGGAAAAGGGGGTTAAAGAGTCACGAGATCAACATGAGCGCTGCCAATCTTGCCTATTGCCGTCAAAAGCAGTTGCCGTCACCCATTTTTTTTTTTTTTGTTTATTGGCCTGTATTGTGTTCAGGACACAGTTAATTTTGCCAATGTCAAGTGATTAAAGAGACACGTTCTTTGGAAATTGGTCGGTGACTGAGCTTGTTCTCTTTAATTAATTGAGTTTTTGATCACCTAAAACAAACAAAACATACACTGACATACACAATAGACAACACAGTTAATAATTGGGAGAATCTTATAAATTATTATTACAGTCTTATGTTATACAATTTAATATAGTTACTTAGATAGCCCATAGACACCTGCAAGACATCAGATGATCTGTCTACCACCTATCACATAAAAAAAACAAGCAAAGTTCTTCTAGGAAACCTAACAGCACTTTGACACTCCTAAAGATTTCCTGGAGACTACCCAGGTAGTGTGCTCGGCAGGTGGCCACCTGTCTGCACTCTTCAGGATAATAGCTATATGATTGAATTTTATTTTTAGGTGAAGGATATCTAGACTCTCGTGTGCTTCGTGCAACCAGTGACTTGGCAGTGCGATGCTCTGAGGCTGTCAGTGGCAACGCAAACACATATGACAAACATGAATTAGCACAACACATAGTAAGTTTGCTTTTTATTGTTTTATAGACAGACAGATAGCGACAGCACGAACAGCATCCTGAGTGTGCTGACTGATGGGACTCCCCATTACTGCAAACACTTGTGTTTGTTCAGTGTCTGGGTGTAATGTATGATTAATAGATAGAAGATAGATACAAATAATGTAAACTGTTATTTTGAGCAATAAATTGTTTTTTTTTATTTAAACGGGTCATGTTTAGCGGAATGGTTTGAGCGCCGGTTGAGACGTAAGGGTCACGGGTTTGATTCCTGCACCAACACAAATGTTTGTTGATGAAACAGATATTTGTGTTGGGTCTGGTTGTGATTCCTCTGTTGTTTCTAGTTTCCATAGCACAAGGGAAAACCTTAGTTTGGGGCCAGAACAATGTATGTGATGTGGTCTCAATTTATTTATTTATTGAGTATAATATTTGTGTTCTTTCTGTTGTTTGATATCTATAACACAAGTGCTTTAGCTACTTAATACGGGGTCAGGTCAATGTATGAGATGTTGTATGAATTTATTATTTTGTAAGTATATGTGATGACTCGACAAACGTAGTGTAGGACGCATTGCTACAAGATGGGATGACGACATTCGAAGGCTGGCTGGAGTGAGCTGGATGAGAGTGGCCGAAAGTCGGGAGCGGTGGCGTGCACTCGGGGAGACCTATGTCCAGCAGTGGACGAGCGTGGGTTGTTGATGATGATGATGTGATGTCTCATTTTATAATTACATATAATGTGTCCAGCGCGAATTCCCCGAGTTCTGGGACTTCGCCCTCCCCCGCTCGGTGCCGACGCTGGCGTACCTGTTCGGCACGTTCGCGCCCGCGCCGCCCGAGCAGCGCCCGCGCGCGCCGCGCCGCCGCGTGGAGCGCCAGGCCGTCGCCTCGCTCAAGGCCCCGGAGACCGTTGACAAGTGAGTGACATATATATTTTACTAGCGGCCGCCCGCGACTCCGTCCGCGTGGAAAAATAACTTTTTACCCCCCTTTCAACCCCTTTTTTTTTATATATTATAGGAAGGCAAACGAGCAAGCGGGTCACCTGATGGTAAGTGATCACCTTACAACCCCCCTTTCGCAATAAAAAGTAGCCTATGTCCTTTCTCAGGGTCTAGATAATCTGTATACCAAATTTCATTTAAATCCGTTCAGTAGTTTTGGCGTGAAAGAGTAACAGACAGACAGACAGACAGAGTTACTTTCGCATTTATAATATTAGTTAGGATTTTATATTGGCTCAGTAAATTGGCTCACCTCAGCCTGATGATAAGCAAGAGCCCACGTTGCAGTTACAACGGACGTGATGGCACGGCATCACATCCGTTGGCACTGCCATACTGGCCCGTGTGATTCTTCACACTTCGTTCAAAGGAGTCCAATAGTCCATATTGTAGGACAGAAGAAACACATGGGAACGAGTTCCACCATTATAGGTGCGGCAGAGATATGAGCTGCTGAACTTTTTATTGCATATTATGTTGTTCTTTGATAAATGATAAACTTTATTGCCAAAGTATTGCTACATACTGATGGGAATTCTATAATAAAAAAGTATCTTCTAGGCAAACGCGTGTCATCCTAGACCTCATTCATCGTCACTTTCCATCAGGTGCGATTGTGGTCAAACGTTGGCCTATAGTCTAATAAAAAAAAAGTATATAACTACTTGGCAAAGGCACCGCGCAATAGCACCCACGCACACACACATATACATATTATGTGTTTAGACTTAATTTCTAATTAGTATTAAGTTTTTGATTTACATACATACTAAGTACATTTTGTTAGCTATACACAGTTTATTTTGCTGGTAATCGTGTCATCAGCCTCCACAGGATAGGCATTGCCTAGTGAGGGAGTCAGTTTCATGTATCCTGCGGAAATGTTATTTCTGGTTCATATTTTCATTTTCAAGGGTGAATAAATTTCACGACTTTATTGACAGAGGTGAATCTACCTATATGTTATGTTATGTGATAGGTAGCAGGCGAGCAGGCGGATCATGTGATGGTAAGCAATCGCCGCCGGCCATGGACACCTGCAACACCAGTGGAGTCACAAGTGCGCTGCCAACCTTTTATCCCCTTTCCCCCCGAGTGGGCCTCCGGTACCCTCACTCACTCGGCGAAACACAGCACAGGGGCTGCTTCACGCCGGTTTTCTGTGAGGCAGTGGTATCACTCCGGTCGAGTCGGCCCATTCATGCCGAAGCATGGCTCTCCCACAATTAAATATATTATATGATTCCAGATTAGAAAAACAAGAAGAAGGATCCGAAATGGTAAGCCGCGTCAACCGGTTCATCATAAAAGCGTTCCGCAGCGGTGGAGACAAACCCCTCAGCTACTTCCACGTGGTGCTGGACCCGGAGAGCTTCAGCCGGACCGTAGAGAACATATACCACGTTTCGTTCCTTGTGAGGGACGGCATGCTGGCTGTTGAGAGAGGTATGTAGCAGATAGGGACACGGACGTAATAGCTTTGATAAGGGGGGTGTCCCATATTGCAAAACAATTACGAATCACCCCATAAACTTGGATACGCATTCTTGAAGAACGTGAGGTTGATTTGTTGATTTGCCGTCTTAATAAGAATTGTGACGTCAGAAATCAAACTTCTGTGTGCGCGTCTAGTTAATTTGGTTTGGTAGCTATATCAAATGTTTCGTTTGAGTTAATGGTTTTATAATAAAAGTTGGTGGAAAATGTACGGGTAGTTCAATGATATAATTTTTTTTTAAATTTTATACTTTAAAAATAGACTTGCCCATGAAACTTAGAATGCTCACAAAACCAGCTAGACGTTATATTTTTAACTGAAAATGTTGGCCATTAGTTCTTATTTACCAATATTTTGATAGAGTATCAATATTTTTTACTATATCGAGATTAGACAAATACCCTATTATATTGTTGAACTGTTTGTTATGTAGACGAAGAATGGGGGCTGCCTTTTATAACCCCAGTGCCGGCGCGCCAGCAGGAGAACCGAGACATCGCCGAGGAGAACCAGTTCATAGTATCCGTTGACATGCAGCGGTGGCAGGCGAGTTCATTTTTTTTTAAGATTTAGGTGGCAGGCGAAACGACGAATCACCTGATGGTAAGCGATTACCGCCGCCCATGGACACCTGCAACACCGGTGGTGTCACAAATGCGCTGCTTACCTTTTAACCCTTAACCAGGCCGAAGACATATTTTTTTTTCATTGGTTTTCAACCTTATCATAACTGCTGCATAAAGTTCAAAATCTGGTGGTCTCATATGGTACGGTGGCCTGCACATCAAGTTACTACAATCTGTCAAATTTCTTTAATCCAACCGCACTTTTATGTCAAACGTGTTTGGTTCAATATCAACTGAGGAAATTTGACAGATTGTAGTAACTTGATGTGCTGGCCACTGTACATAGCCTGGTTAAAGGTTAATTTTTATTTAATTTAGCCCACATATTCGACGACGTCTTTCCAGCGATATCTTGGTCGACCAACAGAGCATCTGTCCATCGGACGGCTCTGGTATGCTTTCTTCACGATACCGATCCTTTTTTTATGATAAAGGTGGCAGACGAGTCGACGAATCACCTGATGGTAAGCGATTACCGCCGCCCATGGACACCTGCAATACCAGTGGCGTCACAAGTGCGCTGCTTACCTTTTAATTTTAGTTTAATTTAGCCCACATTTTCGACGACGTCTTTCCAGCGATACCTTGGTCGTCCAACAGCGTCTGCCCATTGGTCGGCTCTGGTGCTTTCTTCACGAGACAAGCCTATCGCGATGAGAGATTGATGCTTTAGGACCCTAGTGTATTGATTGATTATATAGTAACAAATAAAGATATTAAGATATTTTACACATATGGACTTGTTAATGGGGGCTACAGCGTATGAAAAATCCGTTATATGGCGTACGTGTAAACTGAGGTCCAACTTCGTCATCATGGGTCGTTTAGTGTCATTTTGACATCTCACATCAAAAATAACCAATCACCGTGTAGTTGGACCTCAGTCTACACGTACGCCATCTAACGGATTTTCTACACGCGGTAGCTCCCATTAGGGATTAGCAGCTAGTTTCTCTCATCGCCGCTAGATGGCACTGCTATTTTGTTATAGACACAGAGTAACTTATAATATATCGATAATAGAGAGATCAGTCGCGAAATTGTTCAGCGCCATCTAGTTAAAATATTACATACCACTATTATCTATCTACATACGTACGTAGTGTAGGTTGGGTAGGTATATATAGGTCATTTAGGTATTGATATATTATATCTTATATGCTGAATTTCAACAAGAGACTTTTTGGTGTTCTTTGGGGTTTTTTTGAAATCAAACATTGTTTTTGATAATCTAAAATTAGTTCATAGTCTAAAACTATGTTAGATTTTACGAATCCCACCAAAATGACACCAAAAAATCCCTTGTTGAAAATAATATATACAAAGATAACACAGGTTTAAATTAATGTTTTTTATTTTTTCTTTTATAATATTCCATTGCCTTAATTTTCATGCAGTCATTGACAAGGGCGCTTTTCAGTAGAATCATTAGCATTCCGCGGCAGTGCAGTCCGTAGCAGTGTGTTGCATCGCGCGCTCGGAAACGGTCGCGTCCGCAACTCACTGACACAGATTAATATATTAATCGCGAACTGCGCGGCTTAGCCGTCGCCGATAGACCTAGCTATGGGTTCCGAGCAACTCATAGCCAATGAACTGTTGGCGTTTATACAACACGCCAAGGACACGATGGACGTGGTCAGCATTATCCAGATCTGCAAGTCCAACTTCACAGAAAAGGATATTTGCAGCGGCAAGGTGCTGCTCTACACGACGCTCGGCCAGGCCGACCGAATGCCGTCTCGCAGAAGGGACGAAAAAGGTGACCGAAGTCTCCAAGATATCATCAAGTTATTGGAGGAGACCGATCCAGACGACGTGCCAACGTTTGTGGCGAAGGACCTGCATAAGCTGCCTCCCGTCACCTTTGACCACGTCGATGTCACCAGGCTGCTAAAGGACATCACAACCCTAAAGGCGAGCCTGGCCGAAGTACTGTTGAAAGTAGAGGCCTCGGAATCTACCATCTCCGATCTGCGTGCCGAATTATTATCTATAAAACGTAATGATTCGGTAAGTAGGTCACCCGAGGCCACGAATGTCAACACACGTCGCGGAGCGCAAAACGCATCGGTCAGCAATTTTGACTCGCCGCCTGCTGTTGCTGAGTGCAATGCACCGCGCCCCGCCGCCCGCTCCCCCGCCGCGCGCTCCGCCGGGGAGCCAACATCAGCTGCTGGCACGGACCCCCCGACCCGTGCTTATGCTGCGGTTGCTGCCGTATCACCTCGGCATCAACAACCAAAGGGGATCAAGCCGAAGGTGACACCAACATTGTGTCCACCGAAGAACAAGTGCAGTGATGATGGCTTCATTAAAGTCGAGAAGAAGAAGAGGAAGCCCACCAGCCGTAACCACCGTGGTACTGCACCGATTGGACATGAACGCTCGCTGCAACCAGAGACCCACACTACGCAGCTGTATGTGTCCCGCTTACACTGGTCTACAAAGGTCGAGGGGGTCGTAGATTACGTGCGAAAAAAGTCAAACTGGACGCTGAGGGTCGAGCGGTTGGAGAGTCGCCACAAAGTGAACTTCAACTCGTTTGTGGTGCGAGTCCCGACCCATTCTCTGGTGACCTTCATGAAGGAGGACTTCTGGCCGCAGGGAGTCGTCTTCCGCAAGTTCCGAGGACGGCTGCCAGCTGATTCGACGCTCCGCAAATAATAAAATAAAATAAATAAATATGATATTATAATTGTATGTATGTTAGACTGTAAGGTATTTATTATATGGGCCAATGAAATGTTTTTTAAATGTATCTTGTTGCCTGAATTAAATGAATTATTATTATTATTATTTGTATCTCTCCTACGGGAAATCACGGCACGGAGGCCGGTCCTTTTTGGAAGGCGTGCGTGGGGATACAGATCCAACACGTAGAGGCCCCTTTGAGACACAATAATGAAAATGGGGATGTGTACATCTAGCGGCTACTGACTCTGTTTGTACTATTGAAGAGATACAACCAAAGTCAGCACCCGCCAGATGCAAGGACTATTGTAGATAAGAAGGGAACTATGCCGGGTCTATGGGTAGGATCTTGCTGGACTGGTTGCCGGGATATTGACGAGACAACGGGACGCCTGCCATATCAAATGTCTTATCTCGAATAATCATGGCAGACGGTGACTCGCCTCCCACTAGATGGGCCCCCCAAATCAGCCACCGTATAAGGCGGCAAGGCGGCAACATCGGCGTGGTCAGCTAAGGGTGTAGAGAGGTGTGCACCGATTTCTGGATCCCGGTAATCCGTTCAGCCGTTCCTCGCTATTACGCAGATTGAGCACTTCCACCCTTTCGAGCATCTAGCTCTTGCGCTCCACTCCGGCCGGCCAACAAAGGCAAGCCAGAGGTGGGGGAGAGATGGTGTTTCCCCCGGTAGTCTCGGGTCCGTGGTGTCGCCACACACCAACAGCTCGCCACAAGCTGCTCTCGGGAGGTGGGGGAGAGATGGTGTTTCCCCCGGGAGTCTCGGGTCCGTGGTGTCGCCACACACCAACAGCTCGCCACAAGCTGCTCTCGGGTCCGTGGTGTCGCCACACACCAACAGCTCGCCACAAGCTTATTATTATTATTCCAACCCTTTATTACCCTTATTGTGTAGATAGTTATTCTCCTAGTTATACTTTCGTCGCAATGAGTTTGACGAGTTTTCGAACTTAGCAGGTGGGTGGATAGACATTTGGTTATGTAATTAAACATTGTTATGCAACAGCGGGTGTAAGGGGGTGAACGAATACCATTCCGCCCCAAAAGCCAATCTCACATGCCCGCAGTGCATCCTGCCAAATAGCAAACTAGGCTCTGGCGACCGACTGATGGCGGTATAACCATCCAAAATCTCAACGTAGCAAATTAACAGCCCGGTGACGGGCAGCAGCGTCACCAGGGCAAATAGCTACGTTCTTCAATTCCGGGAGACGAGAGCGGGTGGGTCGGCAGGTTAGGCAGAGGTCCAATGTCCAGGTGATGATGCTGTGGTCGATATATAAAGCGGCAATCGGTGTCCAGGTAGCAAAAACAGTCTTCAAGAAGAAAAAAGCCACGAAAAACATCCAAGCAAACGCAGACAATTCGAATTTGAAAGCAAACGAAAATAGAAAAAATTTGCACTAAATTTGTGACAACTCGAATGACGTGTCAATGTCAGGCGGCGCGTTCCATTCAACGTAATTTACAGGTTATTGTTTATGTCACTATTTTAATCTGCATGACAACTTAATAAGATACTGCATAGTACTGAACGTAAAATAAGTAATTAACGTCATCTAGCAAGAAAGTTCAGTACTTAATCTGATCATGATTCTCCATACAAAAATGAATAATACTGAGTGAACGCACACTGGTTATAGAGCTCGGGGACCGGTCTGCGCGCTGCCATTTTGCTCTCTAAAATTTTCTGCAATAATTGCTAGGAAAAAAACAAATAAATCTCGTAAATTCATCCACAGGGTCTCATTTTCCACCAACCCTGACTCCGCCAATACCAGGCCTGTCCCACTCCGCGTGTACCTACGAATTTACAAGTACATGCGGCGTCCCCTCCGGAGGGGACAATCAGTAGGGCTTCACGAGCGAGCGGCGACGCGCGCGCGTCTTTTGTTTGTGGCTTACCGACGTACCGATACGACCGCTCTTTATAATTAATAATAAAAAAGGCAAAGAAATATTGTGCAGTGTTTGCCTGTAATAACACGGTTTGCTATCCAAATTTAACTTTTTTAAGCTCCCAAAGGACGAAGATCTGTTTTTATATGCTAATAATGTAAACAATATAATATTTATTTCCATAAACGGTTTTTAGAAGTGGGTCTTCTGTACCTTGTACTATTAAGTATTCTGTGCCAATACTTTCCTAAAGTTGCCTAATGCTTATAGTATAAAAATACTCTTACCTGATTATCTTTATTCCAGGAGCTGATCGAAGCTTTCGGCATATCGAAACCCATGATGGTTCTGAAGAGAAGATAACACCGGCTTGACTAGTAGAAACTAGTTGTAGCTTAACTAATGAGGGCTTTAGCATGTAGAAACTCCACTACTGTTCTGTACACTGAGGTCCAACATTTTTTTCATATTGAGAAACTACCTGATGGTAAGCGGCCGTGAGATCTAAATAATAATAATATTTCACTACATCACATACATTGGCCGATATTGTATTTGTAAATTACTATTAGCATTAAGTTCTGTAATGTGTTGTGCAATAAAGAGTATCTATCTATCTATTGGCCTGACTCTGAGATAGGTAGCTCAAGCACCTGTGTTACAGATATCAGAACCAACAGTGGAATTACAAATATATACGTATAATACTTTTCTTTTGTAAATAAATACTTATAATACATAGAAAACACCCAGACCAATACAAACAGACATGTTCATGCACACAAATGTTTGTACTGTGCGGGAATCGAACCCGCAACCCTTGGCCCAGACGCAGCATTCACTACCACTGAACCAAACGGGTCGTCAAATATGATGTTGACAGGCACAAAAGAACAATCTGATTACATATGGTCGTTTTAGTTGCGCTGCTGAGTAATTACCGATTTGACTTATGTCAGATTGACAGCACTAGTGAGGGACTACGGTAAGATTACCGAAAGATTTAAATTCAAAACATTTATTCTATACTCTGATTCATAATCATGTAAAGTAAACTGACAGATGAAAATGACAAGTTTCTATGCATTTTGACATTTTGCATGTGTCAAATTGAGTGATAATGTATGGGGATGACACATTGACATCTGTCAGTTTACTTTACATGATTATGAATCAGAGTATAATTCGGAAGATTCACTTTGACTATAAAGGGCATATGAAAACGGAGTTATTTTACATATTATTTTGACATAGCAGCCATAATTATATAAAAAAAGATATATGGAAAGAAAGTTTTATATAGGTTATCTTATTTGCTAAATGTGTTCCTCATAAAAACTATAAATGTACAGTACAACAAAAAAAAAATGTCAAATCGGTGATTACTCAGCGGCGCAACTACACAACGATTAGTGACATTTTGACATTTCACCTCAAAAATAACCAATCACCATGTAAATGGTCCTCAGTTCTACAGTACGCCATCTAGCGAATTTTTCAAGCGCAAAAGGCACCCATTGTAAACTATACTCTGATTCATAATGGGACCGTTCAATTATTACGTAAGCATCGATGGGGGGAGGGGGGGTCTTGGCTCTGCTTACTTTTGATAAATTCAGGAAGAAAAAGTATATTTTATCGCCAATTTTTGCTGACAAGGGGGGGAGGGGGGTTACCCAAAAAATCTGCTTACGTAATACTTGAATGGTCCCAATCATGTAAACTGACAGATGTCAATGTGTCATCCCCATACATTATCATTCAATTTGACACATGCAAAATGTCAAGATGTATATATAGAAACTTGTCATTGACATCTGTCAGTTTACTTTACATGATTATGAATCAGAGTATTATTGTTGATTTGATGTTACATTGTAAATAACTACTTATAATTAAACTATGATTTTGTCATTGTCTTTATTTTAATTATCAACGAACTGGCAGCCGAGCATACGGCCTTAAGTATTTTCGCCGAGTGAATGAGGTTGCCCGAAGTCCACTACGGGGGGGGAGTTAAAAGGCTGGCAGTGCACCTGTAACTCCACTTGTGTTGCGAAGTTTGATGTCAGCTGGCGAAATAGGGGCCAGGCGCTCCGATCGTTTACTGTAGGGATGTTATGGATATGAAATTTCGGTTACGGATTGGATACGGATATAGGAATGATTGTTATACCGGATACGGTTACGGATACGGATAATAAATTATTTCGGATTATCCGTTAGTTTCGGTTACGGATATTATATTTTTAAGGAATTTTAAAAGTAAAATACTAATAGGACCAAAATGTACCATGTTTTATGCAAATAAAGAATTTGAATTTGAATTTAGGTAATAAAGTAGTTTTATTTCGTTTTTGGCAGGAATTACAATCAGTCTGTGAGTAATTATTACAGCTATTTAAAATAAAAATAAATATAAATAATAGGGTATTTGATTAATCTCGATATAGTAAAAAATATTTATACTTTTCCAAAATACTGGTAAATGAGA
>CM026303.1:1576112-1651687 GCA_014851415.1 Cnaphalocrocis medinalis
AAACACCGAGTTCACTTCATCCAACATCGGGAGGAAGACGTGTCTGACTTAGACACACAGCTGAAGAACTTCTTTTCCCTGGAGGCGCTCACCATCGCACCGAAACTTCCAAGAAGTGACCCAGAAGCTCGAGCTCTCAAGATCTTAGATGAGAAGACCACAAGACTCGAAGACGGGCGCTTCCAAACTGCGCTCCTGTGGAAAAATGAAGACACAGTCATGCCGAACAACAGAAACTACGCCTTGAAGAGACTTGAAGCCACAGAAAGGAAAATAGAAAAGGATCCAGAGCTCAAGCAGAAGGTCGTCGAGCAGATGGACGCCCTTATCATCAAGGGCTACGCCGAACCTGCGCCGCAACACAGCAAGCCCAATAGAACATGGTACCTACCGTGTTTCCCGGTTTTGAACCCTATGAAACCGGGGAAAGTGCGGATGGTACACGACGCAGCGGCAACAACAGCGGGCACATCACTCAACGACGCGCTGCTCACCGGTCCAGACCTGCTTCAGTCACTTCCTGGCGTACTGATGAAGATGAGACAACACCAGATCGCGGTCTCGGCCGACATAGCTGAGATGTTTCTTCAAATCAAGATAGAACCTGAAGACCGAGACGCGATTCGCTACCTCTGGCGTGACGGCGACCGAACAGCGAAGCCTAAGGAGTACCGAATGACTTCACTTATATTCGGTGCTACTTCCTCTCCGGCAACAGCGATTTATGTGAAGAACAGGAACGCCCAAGACTTCGCCGAACAGTACCCATCAGCAGCTACAGCAATAGAGAAGAACCATTACATGGACGACTACATCCAGAGCTTCGAAACCGAAGAAGAAGCCATAGAAACATCGCGTCAAGTCCAGCACATCCATAGTCAAGCTCACTTCAACCTGCGCAAGTGGGTCTCCAATTCACCGAAAGTGCTGGAAGCTCTGGAACAGAACACAGAAGAAAAAGAAATATACATCGGGCCAAAGACAGAGAAGATCCTCGGACTGATCTGGCAGACTTCATCAGACGTCCTGAAGTACAACCTGGACCTCACCAGACTGCCAGAGAACATTCTCCAACAAACGCCTACGAAGAGACAGGCTCTGCGGGTCGTCATGTCTCTATTCGACCCGTTGGGACTTGTATCTCCAGTCACCGTGAAGGCGAAACAGATTCTTCAGGAGATATGGAGACGGAGTGCAGCCTGGGACGATCAGCTCGATGAAGATCTGACAGAGCAGTGGAAGAAGTGGACCAAACAACTAGAAGCTCTCAAGAACATCTCAATTCCAAGAAGCTACCCTCACTACAGCCGAGGCCGCAATCTACAGCTGCACATATTCGTCGACGCGAGCGAAACTGCCTACGCCGCGGCCCTGTATTGGCGAGTTGAAGATGAAGACGGGAAAATACATCTCTCCCTGGTAGTCGCCAAAGCCAGAGTCGCGCCGCTCAAGATAACGTCAGTACCGCGCCTAGAACTCCAAGCGGCGGTCATGGGCAGCAGAATGGCATCTTGCGTCGAAGAGGAGCACAATAGAAAACCGGAGGCGCGATTCTTCTGGACAGACAGCAGAACGGTGTTGACCTGGCTAAGGACGGGTGCGAGGTCTTACAAACCTTTCGTCGCACACCGCATAGCTGAGCTGGAAGAGAACACCAAGACAGAAGAATGGCGCTGGGTGCCTACGAAACTCAACGTAGCTGACGACGGGACGAGAGATGTGCCAAGGGACTTCGACGAAAACCATCGTTGGTTCACCGGCCCAGATTTCCTCAAAGAAGACCCCGCATTCTGGCCCACCGAAATAGTAGCAACCAGCCGAGACACGGGGGAAGAAAGAACATTGAAAATAGCAGAGAAGAGAATCACCGCCATTCCTGATCCGCGCCGATTCTCCAAATGGGAATGCCTCATCAGCTCGACTGCCAGACCCCCAGAGCTGCAGTACCGGCGGGAGCCACATGGCCGAGGTTCCCCACTCCAACTCGGGGACATCGTCGTCATCGTGGATAACACTCTGCCCCGCAACACTTGGCCGCTGGGGCGGGTGATAGCAGTGTACCCGGGAGCCGACGGTGTCGTCCGAACAGCGGACGTCAAGACGCAGGGCGGCGTCTTACGAAGACCGACGCGGAAGCTGGTCATCCTGCAGCCAGCTCAACCGGGCACGGAAGACGTTCTCCCCACCAGTACCTGAGTCGTGCTCCGAGGCTGCACACGACTCACGGCGGGAGTAATGTTCCGAACGTCAGTGACGAAATAGTGCAAATAGTGAAAAGTGATTATAGATACAGTCAAATCAGTGACAGTGATAGTTTTAAGTCTAATTGTATTAGAATAGCGCAAATAGTTACTATAGAAATTGTTTGATTATTTGTATAGTTTATAGTCATTGTTTATTTTTGTATAGTTGATTTTATCGTTGTATAGTCTTAAGGAAATATTGTAATAGATATAAGATTGATTAAATAAAGAATGTTGGCTCCGCTTTCAATTTAATAGTAGGCACACACCCTCTACGGAGGACATTAGATAGGTAGGGCACTACACCCAGTTAGATTACAATTAGATTAGAATAGGAATCTAATAGGGCAACGTAGTAGCCAATAGGAAATAGGCAGGATAGGCAGATAGAGTAGGGAACAGTTTAGAGTAGTCCCGTCCCTCTCGCACAACAGCGGTAGACTTAGCGCCGCCCGCGCTAAGATCTCACCGTACATAGCTACTAGTTGTGCGCGGGGGAAAGGGAATATAAATAGGGCGGTCTCGGTGGACCGACACGACGTCAACGCGAACGCATCGCCTAACGCGACGGCATTCGCTCTCCGACTGCCTTGCTGTTCGGACGCCTCCGCTGCTCCTCCGTGCCCGCGCTGCGACCCCCGCAGCGCCCTCTGCCGGTTCCTGACTGCGACTTCGGCGATAGTGTCGTCCTTGTCCTTCTCAGGACAAACGACCTTTCTTGTTTCTTCTCGCATTTAACGGCGAGCTTTGTCTTTTTCAAGACCAAAGCTCGTGCGTTTTGTTTCTTGAAAAGCTATATTTTTACGTCGTCTCTATAGGAAAACCACATAGTGGTCGCTTGGTGGATACCTAACGGTGCCAACGAAGCCAAGTGGAGTGTCGCCCCGGGACACTCGCCTTGCTCCTTCAGAGTAAGGCAGTCAACCGGACGGGGTTTGGACCACCGGCCTTGGAGGGACTCCTAGCCGACCCAAACTATCGCCCTCCCTACCCTACCCTCTCCTTACTCCCATTCTCTGGGTACTGTTTGGGCGTCAAGGGCTTCGGCCCGAGGCCACCCTCTGTACCCAGGGCAGCTAGGGACCCCTTTACCCAATAAGATTGGTAAAGGGGATTACAAGCTTAGGGTACACTTTAGGTACACCCTCCCTGCCTATACCCGGCGGGGAGGTGAACTAACAACACACCCCCGAGCGTTCCCACTCGGGGCGGATTCTATCTGCCGCTAGGGCAGTTTAGGCGCGACTGCCGCACAGTTTCTTCCGGTTTCTTCTGTGCGGAACGCGACGCGAACGAAACCGAGTAGTGTTCGTCAGTTTTAGGAAGTTGTTCGGTCGGCCACCATGGCCGACCACCGAGCCGCCGATTCTGGCGCCAGGGCCGAACGGATTCTGGGGAGGATCCTGGAGGTCTTACAATCGTCCCCTCTTTTCCAGCAGCTGGGAGATCTCATTCCCGAGATCGGAGAGTTTCTCCCAGCCAGCCAGTCGCAGCCGTCGCAGCAGCCGCCGCAGCAGCCGCCACAGTCGTTAGAGACCCCCGTCGAGCCCTCTCTCTCTCTCTTCCCCCGCCGGAGCCTTCTGGCTCGGCCGGGGAAGGCTCAGGTGACGAAATGGACGTCACCGAGCAGTCCGCCGACGATGAGTCCGAAGGCTCCACCTCCGACGAGGAATCTTCCTCGACGGTTGTGGGCTCGGGTGAGTCGGAATCATCAGCCCATTCTTCCGCAGATGAAGCGGAATCTGAGTTCAAGGTCGTGGGCAAGCGCAAGCGTTCGCGCAAGTCCTCTTCCGCGCCAACCTCTCCAAAGGCGAAGCGCGTGAATTCCGTGCGTGGGTCCCCCCCCGCATCCCCCGTCGCTTCGAGTTCTCCCCGCAAGGCCCCCGCCGCCGCCACCGCCGCCGCCGCCGCCGCCGTCCCCGCTGCCGCCGCCGCCGCCGTCGCCGCCACCTCGGGGCCTCAGGATCCTTCCCCTAAAGGGCAAGCTCCTCCTCCCTTGTTCGTCCAAGACAAGGCTAAGTGGCTCGATGTCACAAAACGTTGCGCCGTGACAGGCGTCAATTTTCTTACAGCTCGCACCACCCAGCAGGGCATCAAGGTCGTCGTGCAGACGGCCGCCGACCACCGGCGATTCACGTCCCTCCTGAAGCGGATGCAAGTAGGGTTTCATACCTACGCGCTCCCTGAGGAGCGTCAGCTCCGTGTCATCCTTCGTGGAGTCCCGAAGGAGATCAATAATGCGGATATTCTTGCAGATTTAAAAAGCCAAGGATACCCGGCTTTGGAGGTCCACCGGATGCACCGTGGACGCAACGGAGCGCCCTTCGACATGGTGCTCGTCATCTTGTCAAAAGACGACCAGGGTAAGGAGATCTTTAAACTCCGAAAAGTTTCAGGATTGTCCGGCGTCGTCGTGGAGATTCCCCACAAGCGGGGCCCACCGGGACAGTGCCACCGGTGTCAACTATATGGCCACGCGGCGCGAAACTGTTTCGCGACCCCCCGGTGCGTGAAGTGCCTAGGGGGACACGGAACAGTGGACTGCCCGCGACCAAAAGACCGAAAACTCTGCACGGAGCCGCCCAGTTGCGTGCTCTGTGGGGAGACGGGGCATCCCGCTAACTACCGCGGTTGCCCCAAGGCGCCTCGCACTAAGGCGCCGAAGCGCGCGGGGGCGCGCCAGCAGACCGCTACGGCTGCAGCCGCTTCCCAGCGCGCGCCGCGGGCACCCCAAATTCCGGGTCCCACGGAATTTCCGGCCTTGAGTGCCAAACCCAAATCTCCCCCCACAGCTAGGAGCTTCACCAGCTACGCCGCCGCCGCCAGCGAGCCTACGCAGCAACAGCAGCAGCAGCAGCAGCAGCAGGTTGCCAGGCCGGCCTCTCATAGACCGACTGGTTCATCCGCTCCTCCGAAGCCCACTCGGAAAGCGGCTGTCCCCTCTTCGCAAGGGCCGCCACCCCCTCCGCACGTGAGGCTGGCATCCGCGCCCTTCTCGCCTTCCCAGGCTTCAATCATGGCCGACTGTAACCTAGTCTCTAGGTTCTTTGCGGCCATCGATTTCAACGAGGTCAGCCGCGTCGCTGGCCTCATCCGCCAGGCCGAGGGCAATCCCCAGGCCTTGGTCCAGGTGGCACTCCAGTGTCATGATCTGGGCAAGTCACTATCCTCTTTTAAAATCACACCGTAAGATGGATATACGGCCCACTAATGGCAGAGTCAAACCGCGTTCCCTTAGGGTAGGTTCCTTCAACGCCAACGGGCTCCGCAAGCAGCGCGACGAAGTTTTCACGTTTCTCTGCGATCATCAGTTAGACGTCCTTTTAGTGCAGGAAACGTTTCTAAAACCCGGGATAAAGGACCCTAGGATCGCCAACTATAATATAGTTCGCAATGATAGGCTCCCATCTGCCCTTGGTGGCACTCTTATCTACTATAAAAAGTCCCTTTACTGTTCGCCAATGGATCCGCCGTCTGGTCTGCAGCACATCGAGGTCTCCGTCTGTCGTTTGGGTCTCACCGGTCACCAGCCTGTAGTTTTGGTTTCTGCCTATCTGGGGCCACCAAACTCAGGCCCACGGGCTCTCTGTTCCAGTGATTTAGAACTCCTGCTCAACCTAGGAGGTGCCGTCATCATAGCGGGTGATCTTAATGCTAAGAGCCCCGCTTGGTGCAGCCTGACCACCAACCCGCGAGGACGACTTCTCGAGTCTCTCTCTCAGACTCTGCATTTTGATATTGTAGCTCCAATGCTGCCCACTCACTTTCCGGCGAACGTCGATCATCGACCAGACGTATTAGATATCGCTCTTCTTAAGAACATCAACCTAGGTTTGTGTTCTATCGAAGTCCATCACGAACTAGCATCGGACCACAGACCTGTGGTTATCGAGCTAGGCTCCAGATTAGGGCAGGGGGACCTGGCCCCCGCTACCAAATCGAAAATGGACTGGGAACGATTGGGCGAAAGTCTAAAGTCTACTACCTCTCCATTCCTCGATTCGATTCCAGACGTTATCGTCTCCTCCCAGGATACTGTAGACGCGATCGACTCCCTCACGGGGCACGTGCAGCAGATCGTCCGCGACTGCACGCGGCGGGTTCCGGCGTCGGATCACCTACGCTGGAATCTGCCTGCGAGTACGCGTGCCCTGCTGACGGAGAAGAACGCAGCGGTTAGGGCCTATGACTCTTATCCTACCGAGCAAAACCGGGTGCGCCTGCGATCCTTACAGCGTGCTGTAAGGAGCCGCATCGCGCAGCTGCGTTGCGATCGGTGGGATGGTTTCGTAGGCGGCTTAGAGCCAACCCACCAAGCCTTCTGGCAGCTATGCCGCTAAACTTAAGTCAGCTGACACAGTCGCTTCGATGCCTCCGCTCAAGCGACCTGATCTCTCCCTCGCCTTCGATGATGACGAAAAGGCGGAGTGTCTGGCCGTCAGCTTGGAGATGCAATGTTCCCCCAGCATTCTACCGGTCGACCAGGAACATCTATCTTTAGTTGTTTCCGAAGTCCAAAGTAGATCTGGGTCTTATTCTTCCGCCCCCTCTACTTCTTCTACTGATGCGTTCCCGCGTGTCACTGCCGACGAGGTTCAAACCATCATACGGGACCTTCATCCCCGTAAGGCGCCAGGCGCAGATGGTATCACCAATAAAGTTCTCAAACTTTTTCCCCCCCATCTTATCTCTCTTCTTACAGCGATTTTCAACGCCGCCATGGCCAACAACTCCTTTCCGCAACCGTGGAAGGATGCTGTTGTCATTGGTATCCCGAAGCCAGGCAAACCCAAGGACCAGCCCTCCAGTTATCGCCCCATCAGCCTCCTCAACACCATGGGCAAGATCTACGAGCGACTTATCTACACCCGACTACGTGACTTCGCCGAGGACAACAGTCTTATTCCAGACACCCAGTTCGGGTTCCGCGCCAAGCATTCCTGCGTGCAACAGGTCCACCGCATCACGGAGCACATCTTAGAGGGTTTCAGCCGTAGCCGTCCCCACAAGACAGGAGCGCTGTTTTTCGACGTCGCTAAAGCGTTCGACAAGGTCTGGCACGAAGGCTTATTATATAAGCTCTACCAACTTAACGTCCCTGACCGTCTCGTGCTCATCATACGAGATTTTCTGTCGAATCGTGCCTTCCGATACAGAGCAGAGGGGTCCCTCTCCGCCCCTCACCCCATCAGAGCCGGAGTTCCTCAGGGATCTGTGCTCTCTCCGCTTCTGTTCACTCTCTTCACCAGCGATTTCCCCATTTTTAGGCCGTCGCCTTTAAAGACACACGTCGCTCTGTTCGCGGACGATACAGCTATCTACTGTTCGTCCCGACAGGCAGCTCCCATATATAAGTCATTACAATGCGCCGCCGACATTCTCGGCTCGTGGTTTAGGAAATGGCGCATAGAGGTAAATCCTGACAAGAGCGCTGCGGTTCTTTTTCGCAGGAGGGGCGAATTTCCCCCCGCGCACTCTATTTCAATGTTAGGTACAACTATCCCTTGGGAGCGTAAGGTCCGTTATCTCGGCGTCATGCTAGATAGCGGCCTTACTTTCGAGAGTCACATCAAGATGGTGCGTGATCGAGCAGCATTCGCGTTGGGTAGGCTCCATTGTCTCCTGCACAAGCGCAGCAAGTTGTCTCTTCGTAATAAGATTAGGATTTACACCACTTGTATTCGTCCGATTATGACTTACGCGAGCGTTGTCTTCGCACACGCTGCGAAAAGTCACATCCACAGGCTGCAGGTTATCCAGAATCGCTTCATGCGCAACGCTACAGGTGCTCCGTGGTTCTTAAGAAACGAAAATCTTCACATTGACTTGGGGTTACCGACAATTCGTCAGTACCTCAAGCAAGCCTCCGTTCGTTATTTTGACTCTGCCCCGATCCACCCGAACCAATTAGTGGTTTCGGCTTCTGTTTACGCCCCTCCCGTAGTTTCAAGTGTTAGGAAAAGACGCCCCCGCTCTGTCCTTGGCGATCGAGATGACGCTATCACCG
The DNA here is from genome assembly GCA_014851415.1 of Cnaphalocrocis medinalis. Classification (NCBI taxonomy): domain Eukaryota; kingdom Metazoa; phylum Arthropoda; class Insecta; order Lepidoptera; family Crambidae; genus Cnaphalocrocis; species Cnaphalocrocis medinalis. Next base: position 1,584,363 of record CM026303.1, read on the forward strand.
TCGCCATGCAACAGGCCGAACAACTCGCGACACGAACCAACACTCCAAGACCCCCGCTATATCGTCCTCGCCGGCGAGGACGCGCGTCGGTTACCCCTAGAGTCAGTCTCTTTAACTACCGGCACGTGCCGGGTAGATTCAGTCCCCAAACTTATGTTAGATTGCCCTCTCCCAGCAACGCCCTGAGCCGAGGTCGTAGCCCCGCTAGGGGGCGCCCTCAGGCTGTTGCTTAAATTTTTAGGGTGCGAGCCTTCCGCTCCCCACAAGCCCGGTGAATCTGTGTAAAACCACACACGTAGGTTGACAGAACTGACCGACCGACAAAAAAAAAAAAAAAAAAAAAAAAAATGGACCGACACAGTTCGCCAGCGGATCCGGAGCCGACAACATCTCAGAAGAATATCTTGTTTCTCTTCAAGCACCCTTCGCTCTTCCTCAACACACATCGGACGGGGCAATCCAGCAATAGGTGCATTGGGTGGGGGACCGAATAGCTACCGTCTCATAGATCGGTCCCGTGCCCGCACAGTACCTATATCTTTGCATTGAACATATAATATGAAATTATGATATATGAAAATATAACGTCGATCGTGTAACAGCAATATGGTTTTGTAACATTATATGTAGGGTTCCAAGGCTAATTGATTCAAGAGACATTTTTGGCTATACTACTTATATGTATTGAGTTATATTACTATTTTAATTTATTTATAAACTGTTTCTTGAAGGCTTACAGTCATGCCAAAACGCCAACAAGTCATGCAGTACATACATAACAATACAAATTGTCAATCTCAGTACAGACAGCCACATATCAGGTTACGACAACCTGTCAAATTTCCTCAGTCGATATTCGACTCTAATGTGTTTGACAGTAAGATGAGAGTCGATCAAAGAAATTTGACAGTTTTGTATACTTTGATGTTTGGCTGTACGTAAGTAACTACTACATATACATTTTGATTTATACATTTGGAATCAGCATTTTTTTGGAAAATAATTGGCGCTTGAATCAATTAGCCTCGGAACCGTCGATATTGTTTCGATTTTACTTCTAAACTGTTTTACTCGATACATTAATTTTTTAGAATTTAAAGTATATTTTATTGAGTAGAGGTATGCAGACTAACTAAAAATATTGATAATATTTAACATATCTACATTTTTAATAGCTTATTTATTAAATTTCATATTTCATGATGGATAAAATAATGTGTTGTGTACAATCAGCCAATTTGAATCCAGACCCATTTAGGAGATAAGTTTGATCAAGACTGTTATATCCTTCTGTTGCAATTAGACCGAGGTTATCTTGTTCATCTAATGAATTCATCAATAAAAGCATGTTAGGTGGGTCAATATAGAATTTTTCCGATTGTACGCTTGTTATTGTGTACGATATGTCAGTTTTGTCCGATAAACATTCACAGAGTGAATAACGTACACGTATAGGTTTTAAAAAATTATAAAAATAAATAAATCTCACATTTCCTGAGATGACAGAAAAAAATTGTTCTGGGATTCTGTCGGCATATATCAAACAAAACGTGTCGGTTAATGCTATTTTAAAGTTTTAAATTAACTTCTAGTGGTTTTTAGTGTACTGATTTGAATCTACGCTCAGTGAAGTCCCGGGAAGTGATATTTATTCGGCAGCCGCATAGTCGGATTGTAAAATCCGCCGTATTATTTTATTACTTATTAGACACATTATGGCTAGTTATAATAAAAAACAGAGGCGTTTTCAAATGCGGCGTTAAGCGATAAGCCGGATTGAATGGGGATGAATAAAAAAACATACACATTAGGCACTTAGATTTAAGTTTGTTTGTCTGTCATATTTTGTTTAGTGTTTATCTTGTTGGTTGTCCTAATAAATAAATAAAATAAAGAATATTTCTGATTTTTGCTATCGGACAAAACAGATTAATCGTACATTATCTGCTATATTTCAGTTTATTTACTTTTGAACACATTTATTCTTCCGTTCAACAATACACATTCATATACATTACTTCAAAATTATATTAAAAATTTTGGAATGATAATTTTCATAAATACGTTACGATACGTTAGTTCAGGTCAGATCGTTCGATTGGTGATTCGAAATCGAAGACACGCGGAGGTAGCTTCAGAAATAGGACAGTAAAAACCTTTAAACGGTTCAATAAATATTTTATTTTATGTGATAAGTAGCAGACGCGCGATCACGTAATGTTAATCGATTGCTATTGCGATTGATTGGTATTTTTAAATGACATGTATTTTTATAGTACCTAATTTAATTTAATTTGTAATTTGGATTATTGCGCTGAAAAAAAAAACTACTATATTTTATTTCCGACTTCAACGGCATATTCGAAACTCAAAATATCTATAGCTGTAAAACTGCTAATCACAGCGCTGATAGGATAACTTTCAAACGCTTTCGGTATAGAATTAAGTATCTAGATAATTTATGATCGAAGCGGAATCCAGCCGAACTAACATGCGTGCCGCGAGATAATTTGTCGACACTCGTATTGTGTCGGCGCAAGTTGCTTCTCGCTCACCCGACTGGACGATGAGCGGGATAGAAGGATGCGCTCTCGCGAACGAGAGTCGACAAAATTTTGTCGCGGTGCGCATGTTAGGGCCTACTGGAAGAGTTTTAAGGCATTTACATATTGAATAATTTCCTCATTTTCAACTTGTTTCTAACAATACATATTTAGCTGTACATGTTTCTAAAGCTACCTGCACACACGGTTAGTCGTTCAGCCTTACTTGTTTTCAGCGCTCGTCGTCGCCTGTTCTTTTAGCCTCGAAATTTCAGCTCCTAGAGTGTCCATATTCTCCTGTAAAGATAGATACATACTCTTTATTGCACAAAATATTACAAAGCCTAACGCTTTTAAGGAAATTTTAAGGTTTTTTTTATTATTAGACTATAGGCCAACGCTTGACCACAATCGCACCTGATGGAAAGTGACGATGAGGTCTAGGATGACACGCGTTTGCCTAGAAGATGCCTGTTCACTCTTGCCTTAAAGATGTCCAAGTTATAGTGGTCGGGAAAAACAGACCTCGGCAGGGAGTTAAAAACATATGATACTTTACTATACCTTGAGTGTGATATTCTTCAGCAGCGTATCCTCCAGTACAGCTTGGAGTCTCTTGTTCATCTCCAGCGACAGCTCCAGCGTCATGCCGCCCGGGTCGCCGCCCCACACCGCCGCCATCGCCCCGCCGCCGAGACGAGCTATCTCTTTCTGTTGCATACAGAGTGAGTGGTGAAGTAAATAAAAATAACTAAATGGGGATATCGCGTGTGGAAAATCCGCTAGATGGCGTATTTGAGAACGGTGATTGGTTATTTTTGATGTGAGATATCAATATATAGGGTGGTTCAACTAGTGACGTCAATATTTTTTTTTTTTGATTCGTCACTCCAGGAGGCATCCAGAAATACCCCATATATGTTAAAAAGATATGAATTTTTAGGGCTCGCTGGCAGAATACTTTAAAAAAACCTTTAAGGTCGTAAGGCCCATATGCCTTCTAAAATCCAAAGACAATTGATTTTCTATTGTGTTTGCTATCTCGGGCCTTAGGAGGTTAAAAGAATTATAACTCGAAAATTACAAAAAATCGCTGAGCATACATGGGGTATTTTTGGATACCCCCAGGTGTGAGGAATCTAAAAAAAATATTGACGTCGCTAGTTGGACCACCCTGTATAATACAATACAATATAAAAGCATGACCTCTAAAAGTGGTAAAAGTAAAGGTAAACAAGTTGCAAAGGGTTTGCTACGAAATATTAATCTACGAATTTTGACGGTATAAATAAAAAAAGCTTAAAAAAATATCAGCCAATCTTAAAATTATTTTACCTTAGTCAAAGCCTTCACCAGCTTTGGAAGCAGCGAGTAAAAAAGGATTTTTTCAATTTACATAGATTGGAATTATAATTAAACTTAGATATTTTGTAATTAGGTCCAATTCACTAAAAAACACCAACAACATAAAAACAGGTAACTTGGTAATGTCATATAAATATACGGACCATACATTTTGACAATTTGTATCTTTCAAAAGGAGAAAATTGTATGGAAATGACATATTGACATCTGTCAGTTTAGTTGACCAACTTTAAAATCAGAGTTTAGACGTGCAGAGGCCACACATCTGTTTACAATGACGGTGTTTGCAAATGCAAAATCCGATAGATGGCGTTACGTTGATGGCCAAATGGTCCAACGAGTGGATTGGTAACATTTGACGTATGTCAAAATTATGAAGTTATGTTATGAAACAACCAATGTCGTCAAAGTTGGACCTCACGTCAACGTAACGCCATCTATCGGATTTTGCATTTGCAAAGACCCTCATTAAATTCAATCGTTTATTGTATCATACAGACAGCAACATAAATTAAGTTACTTCCAAGTAGTCCAAATCTATACTAATATAATAAAGCTGAAGAGTTTGTTTGTTTGTTTGTTTGTTTGAACGCGCTAATCTCCGAAACTACTGGTGCGATTTGAATAATTCTTTTTTTGTTGGATAGTCCATTTATCGAGGAAGGCTATAGGCTATCAACATAATAATATTAAGGGGGTTGTAAGGGGTTAAAAGGGGGGTAAAAAGTTACTTTTCCACGCGCACGAAGTCGCGGGCGGCCGCTAGTACTTAACACGTTCACAGTCCAGTGCCCCCATAGGGGGTCACTGTGAAGGAAGGTATCCAGTCCGTGCCCCCATACGGGGGCACGACACATATACACCTTCATACTTCAATAAATTGCTCGGACTTGTGAATATGTTAATGCAATTTTGTGGACTTGTGAACAAAGAAAAAATGTGTATTATGATAAAAAAACATGCCGCGAAATGTTAATAATTTTCTAAATATATTTTTTTAAAGAATAAGGTAATAAAAATCGTTGAACTGATCATATACCAGACTGTTTTATTTTAACATAAATGGCTTCTAGGCATTACAAAAAGAAATAATAAATCTTGAAACTAACAGTAATAATAAAACTTGAAACTAAATACAGAAATATCACTTTCAGCATCACTGTCTTCCAAAAATCGAATAATATCTTTTTCGGGCAAAGTACGCATCTTGAACAATACATTCAAAAACTCAGAATACAAATAGATCGTAATGTTATGATTGATGTGACTAGGTAGTTTTATCACAGTTTTTTAACATTCTACCCTCAAAAGATTTTTATTTTTTGGTCTCACAAGTCCGTGCCCCCTATGAGGGGCACATGAAAATCAGTGAATAATTCATTGTTATAACATGTTTTCCAGGAAAAAAAATGGTTTCCCGTGTTTGCAATAAACTATTAAATATAAATTCGTTAAAATTTTATTGGGACATACAGGCTTATAAAACAAAAATGTATGGGGACTGTGAACGTGTTAATAATATTCACGGTATGCAGTATTAATAATATAACCAGCGTAGCCAATTTTAACAGAGCATTCTGTGGTGCCAAATATCGGAACAATAGATCCGGCCAATTCTACACATCATTACACACACATTTCACATAGGTAATAGGTACACTACACATTTGCAATTCACAATTCAGAAACTGGCCGTAAGTATTTAGACACCTCGGATGTGTCTTCATATATGACGCTGTAAATTGTAGATGTTTAAAATTTATTTTTTATATTTATTTTTGTTACCTTATTGGCGTCCCTGTGTTGCGAGGCCACGGCGCCGGCGGGCAACGAGCTCAGCAAATGCCTGAGTAGCTTAGCCTGAAAGCGAGATAAAACTAATCAGTGGGCTAGTCAGAAGACCAGCGTATATAAGCGACTGTGTTTCGTCAAGTGAGTGACGGTACGAGGTGGCAGACGAGCAGACGGATTACCTGATGGTAAGCGATTGCCGCCGCCCATAGACGCCTGTAACACCACTAGTCACAAGTGCGCTGCCAACCTTTAACCCACTTTCTCCTCAATTAGGCCTCACTCACTTCACGAAACACAACGCAGGCGCAGCTTCACGCCGGTCTTCAGTGTGGCCGTGGTATCACTCCGGTCAAGCCCATTCATGCCGAAGCGCGGTTGTTATTATTGTTGTTGTTGGTGGTTATTTATTACGATGACTTGGCCACTGACAAGTTCACTTAAACCACACTCGGTATGCTAACGCTGACGCTAAGGGATGGAGATTCCGAAGAAAGCTAAATAACCAAACCCGATGAGTGATAAATTGACACTGATTTGTTTAATAACGTAAACTAGGTTTCGTGGCATATTGCATAGCAAGCTAAATATGATTACAGTTAAATGAAGTACAGTAAGTAGTGTGCGGCTGGCCCGTACAGATATCTAGAATGTTCGATAGACAGAAATTGGCAATAGATAATGACTGGGATACCTTGGCTCTCAGCTCGGATGTGAGCTGCTTCGAATGCTCCTCCAGGAACTCGCAGCGCTCGGCGCGCCGCGCTGCAGCGCGTTGCAGCGACACGATCCGCTCGATCAGCGCCTGCCGGTCTGGCTCGCGGACCTGCTGGTACGACGAAGGGACTGAATTTCACGTGATGTTGAAGGATAAAATCTATAAATCCATCATCAGACCTGTTGCAATGTATGGATCAGAATGCTGGGCCGTTAAGAAGACGGATGAAAGAAGACTGCATGCGACAGAGATGAGAATGTTGAGATGGATGTGTGGCGCGACGAAAATGGACAAGATAAGGAATTCATTTTTTTCTTTTTATGTGATAGGTAGCAGACAAGCATGCGGATCACCTGATGGTAAGCAATTGCCGCCGCTCATGGACACTTGCAACGCCAGTGGAGGTACAAGTGCGCTGCCAACCTTTTATCCCTTTCCCCCTGGGTGGGCCTCTGGTACCCTCAATCATTCAGCGAAACACAGCACAAGGGCTGCTTCACGCCGGTTTTCTGTGAGGCAGTGGTATCACTCCGGTCGAGCCGGCCTATTCATGCCGAAGCGTGGCTCTCCCACAGTTAAAGGAGGACATGAGATGTTGAAGGACAAAATCTATAAATCCATCATCAGACCTGTTGCAATGTATGGATCAGAATGCTGAACCGTTAAGAAGACTGCATGCTACAGAGATAAAAATGTCGAGATGGATGTGTGGCGTGACGAGAATGGACAAGATAAGGAATGAGTATATCAGAGGTAGTACGAAAGTGGCACCTATCACCGATAAACTAAAGGGGAATCGTATCTCTTGGTACGGCCATGTAATGAGAGGAACATGTTACTAAATGAGTGATGGGTATGAATGTAAATAATGGGTCGAGCAACAGAGGACGGCCGAAAAAGAGATGGATGGATTGTGTGAAGAATGACATGACTGAAAAGGGGGTGGATGATACGATGACGAATGAAAGGAACGAATGGAAGAAGACATACTGTGCCGGCCCCAGATAACCTGGGAATAGAGCAGGGAAATGATGATGATTCGCGTGATGTTTTTTTTTGGCAATAAGAGTGTTTGCAAATACAAAATCCGATAGATGGCGTTACGTTGACGGCATGTCCAATAACGAGTGGATTGGTAACATTTGACGTATCATGTCAAAATTATGAAGTTATGTTAAGAAACAACCAATGTCGTCAATGTTAGACCTCACGTCAAGGTAACGCCATCTATCGGATTTTGCATTTGCAAACACCCTCATTTTACCGAAAAAATAAATACACGTGATATTTACTACACCCCCCTCCCCCCTTCGAGCATCGCATGATTAATGGACGGCCCCTAATCATGATGACAGTAATTAAACATACGATTAATTTATTTATTTTGATTTCTTTTCATCATAAACTAACTTTTATCCCACCAAAACCAAAGCACATTTAACTTTTTTTGTCCAATGAGTCATTGTCCATACTAACCAGGAATTTAGCACCGACATGAGATGGGAATAGTATATAATGGAAACGAAAAAACAACACCACTGTTACAGAAAAAAACTGATAATACCAAAAATCAACATAATCTAACCTTCGGGAAAAGCTTTTCGAATAAACTTGGATGTTTTATCTGAAAAATTAACGTTTACTGTAAATCTTACCGCTGGAGACTGTGGCTCTTCCTATGATGGCGTGAAAATAAAATAATTATAAGATATTATAAATTATCATTTATTTTATAAGATCTACGGCAAATGGGGAAAGAACCTGTATTGTAAGTTAGGGTAGAACAATACATATTTTATTTATTCCCAAAACTGGAATTCGAGACCAAAAAAAACTACTACAATGTTGCTACTGCAATAAAATGATTGTACCATAGTATACCCCTTTTTTCTAAAAACACTCGCTGAATTAATTTATTTATTGGTAATTTTAATTGTATAATTTAAAAAATATATTACATATATATTTATTTTTACTTTTTTTCACGTAAGTACAAGACGCTTTAATAAAAACCTAATCATCCGTAATTTTAGTTTTCAAAGATGGTATTGTGCTTGTAACACTTCAGGTGTTAATAACATTTGGTACCTACTTACAACATTTTAACTTACATTATTATACAGATGCAAAATGTATGGAAACTTGACAGTTTAGTTTGCATAATAAGAAAAAGAATGCCAAAAAGGTTGGAGAAACCTGAAAACGTTATTTGAAAATGACTTAACTTTAATAGATTTGACAGTGACGTATCTGTCGTAGATTTTTTTGTCTTGAATTCTAGTTTTGTGTATAGCGTAGTACTATATATATTTTATTTGGATATAGGATTTTTAGATAGATATAGAAGATAGCTAATCGCACCTGTATATCGGGCACGGCGGCCGCCTCGTGTCCGTTCTGAAGACGCTCGTCTACGGCAGCGCACTCGCCGCTGCTCAGAGACGATATTGACCCTGCGAATGTCATCAAAATAAATAAATCTACTTCTCATACAATCCGTGGAAGAGCCACGCTTCGGCATGAATGAGCCGGCACCGATACGACCGAACTTACGCGTGGCAATGGAAAGTTATAGAAAGTTCGTGACACAGTTTCTAGAAATTTCGCGGGTACATTTTGGCCGATGAAAAATAACGCCCCGTTGGTCTAGTGGTTTAAGTACTGGGCCGTGATCTTGGGGTCCCGGGTTCGATTCCTGGGTCGAGCAAAATTACATTTCGAATTTTTCGAACATAGCTCGGGTTTGTGATCTCCAATCCGCATTAGACAAGCGTGGTGATTAAGCCTAATCCCATCATAGTACCTAGTGATAACATGATTTCTATGATATAGGCCTTTGCCCTGCAGTGGGACAGTATACAGGGTGTATCTGTGAACATTTACATCCCTTTAACCACGTGTTCTACCACCCATTGTCCTAAACAACATTTATTCTATGACTTTTAAAAATTCGCATAAAAAAATTTCACCTTTCCATGCAAAGTCAGTCACATGCCTTGGTCATTTTGTATGTGGAGTCGACAAATTTTTCGAAGAATTTGGAAAAGTTGTTGAACAAATGTTGTTCAGAATGTTTGATAGAGCACGTGGTTAAAGGGATGTAAATGTACACAGATACACGCTGTATAGGCTGATACTACTACTTTTGAGAGATTTCAATAGTAGTTGTGTATAATTTGTTTTTACTTACTTTCTAAGGGTGCATAAATACAAATAGTTTCTTTAAATTACCGGTACGAGTGGAAGGCGCGTCGGGCGGCGGTAGTTTTGCTTCCAGCTGCTCGCAGCGCTTCAATGTTCGCTGCAGCTCTCTGTTCAACTCCTGGAATCATTTAACAAGCTTCGTCATTGATCATCACACATCATGACTATTATTATATGTGGTTTTATTTTATAAAAATAAGAATTAATCACACTCGTAAAAAATGAAAACAATAAGCGTTTTGTATTTCAAGCTTCAAGATTAATTCAATAAATATCCTACTACTATTATAAAGGCGAAAGTTTGTAAGGATGTATGGATGATTGTTACTCCTTCACGTAAAAACTACTGAATGGATTTGAATGAAACTTTACCACAATATAGCTTATATATCAGAATAACACATAGGCTACAATTTATAAAAATATATTGTGTGGATTGTCCAAAATATGACGGTAATTGTCAATAATTAACTCCACGCGTACGAAGTCGCGGGCGGCCGCTAGTAGTACATATTTTCATCATCATCAGCCTGGAAGTACCCACTGCTGAGTATAGGTAGGCCTCCTTTTTTTTTCGCCAAAGTACCCAGTCCTGAGTTAAACTAATGGCTAAAAAGTAACCAGATGGTCAAATATAGACAAAAAATATTTTCGAACAATAGTTAGCATATCCTCACCCATCTTTAAAATGGTTGACAATCTTCAACTGTGCGTTTCTTAAGATACTTTATGCCTCAAATTAAAAAAATATGGAATGAACTGTCACCTGCGGTATTTCCGGACCGATACGACTTGCGAACCTTCAAGAAGCGAGCTACTCCCTCTTAAAAGGTCGGCAGCGCACTTGCGACTCCTCTGGTGTTGCGGGTGTCCATGGGCGGCGGTAATCGCATAGCAAGCGGCTGTCATTCCATCCTCATCATCTTGATGGTTGGCGATCTAGCACTGTGCGTTTTTCGAGGAATTTTCTCCCGCGAACCTCAGTCTTGTGGAATAGTTTAGCTGCGGCAGTATTCCCTGACGGCTATGACTTAGGGACCTTCAAGAAACGAGCGTACTCCTTCTTAAAAGGCCGGCAACGCATCAGCGACCTCTCTGATCTCGCAGATGTTCATGGGCGGCGGTGATTACTTACCAGCAGGTGACCCGCTTGCTCGTTAGCCGCCTCTAGTATAAAAAAAAACCATCAGGTGATCCGTCTGTTCGTCTGCCCCCTATCTCATAAAAAATTATAACCAACTAGCGGCCGCCCGCGACTTCGTCCGCGTGGAAAAGTAACTTTTACCCCCCTTTTAACCCCTTACAACCCCCTTAATATTATTATGTTGATACAACTTAAACAAATTATTTCGACCAAATTTGGTACCATAAAAAACGGTCATTGTGACTAAACCTTAAAAGATAGACATATGCCGTCGCGGACTTTTTTTTAGATCATGTATAGAGGAATAATTCTTTCATACATATTTTTTTGTGTATCTTGAACCGTTTTCGCAGCGCACGCAAAGAAAGCCTTCAAAAATGAATAATTTTCCCCGTTTTTTACACATTTACCGCTCTGTCTTTGCTCCTATTGGTCATAGCGTAATGTTATTTAGCCTATAGCCTTCCTCGATAAATGGACTATCCAACAAAAAAAAGAATTATTCAAATCGCACCAGTAGTTTCGGAGATTAGCGCGTTCAAACAAACAAACAAACAAACTCTTCAGCTTTATTATATTAGTATAGATAGTCATATAACAATCAAAAGAACCACTTACTTTTATGGCACTGGCGTGTTTTTTCTTCAGGACCCCGTTTTCACCTTTCTCCCACTCCAGCTTCTTGCTCGCCTCCGCCACCTCCTCGGTCAGTTCGGCAACCTGAAGCATACAACATTCAAAACTATTTGTATGCAGTTTCATTTCTATTAAAAATCGGCATGTTTATTTGGGTGTGAAACTTGGACACTAACACTGAAGGAGGAAAATCAACTGCTGGTGACAGAACGGAAGATATTCCGAAAGGAGAAGAGGGACAGGCTCAACCAGGAGAGTACAGTAAGATGAGAGTCGATTGAAGAAAGACAGTTTTGTACATTTCGATGTGTATGTATGGGCGGTGGCCAGCACATCAAGTTACTACAATCTGTCAAATTTCTTCAATTGAACCTCACTTTTATGTCAAACGTGTTTGGTTCAATATCAACTGAGGAAATTTGACAGATTGTAGTAACTTGATGTGCTGGCCACTGTACATTGGTTTGGTTTTAGTCATACTATACTTATGAAGAAGACAGTACATACCTTCCTCGCCAGTACTTTGTTCTCCTTGTTCCGTCTGTCCGTCTCCTCGGAGAGAGCGGTCTGGAGCTTGGAGCACTCCTCTTCCAGGGACACTATGCGCTCTCTGAGCGACGCGTTGTCGGCAGACAGAGCTTGCACCTGTAAGGATTAATACCATAAATTTAGATATTGCTAATTCAATAGGCATGACGAATTATTTTTAATTAGTTATGCCATCGTAAGATTCCTCAATCACAAAAACATTGGTAAAATATTTACTTAGATAATTGACGACCCGTTTGGTTCAGTGGTAGTGAAGGCTGCGTCTGGGCCAAGGGTGGCGGGTTCGATCCCCGCTCAGTACAAACATTTGTGTGCATGAACATGTTTGTTTGAATTGGTTTGGGTGTTTTCTATGTATTATAAGTATGTGTATTTAGAAAAGAAAAGTATTATACGTATGTATTTGTAATTCCACTGTTGGTTCTGATATCTGTAACACAGGTGCTTGAGCTACCTATCTCAGAGTCAGGACCAATGTATGTGATGTAGTGAAATATTATTATTATTATATTATATTATTATAATAATCTTAAAAACTTCCCGAGATAACAACGATTTAAAAAATCACAGTTTTGAACTTAATCCAAAAACGCTTCATATAAATCGATATATATCCGTGATGTCACCGTTATGTATTTTCCAATCGTGGCGTATAAAGTGTTGTATGATAGCTATGTGAAATATTGCGTTTAGAAAACTACTTCATAATATGTTACATTAAATTTGATGGGTTATCCAATAATAACCGGATTTTTGGATAATTTAAAACCTTAAAATCGACTTTCAGCGTCCACATTTTTTTTTATGTGATAGGTAGCAGACGAGCAGGCGGATCACCTGATGGTAAGCAATGCCGCCGCTCATGGACACCTGCAACACCAGTAGAGTTACAAGTGCGCTGCCAACCTTTTATCCCCTTCCCCCCCGGGTGGGCCTCCGGTACCCTCACTCACTCGGCGAAACACAGCATAGGGGCTTGCTTCATGCCGGTTTTCTGTGAGGCAGTGGTATCACTCCGGTCGAGCCGGCCCATTCATGCCGAAGCGTGGCTCTCCCACAGTTAAATTACCACGGCCACACGAAATATTTTTACTATACTCTGGTTTTTATTCATGTGGAGTAAACTGACAGATGTCAATGTGTCATCCCCATACATTATATAATTATTAATCAATTTGACACATGCAAAATGTCAAAATGCATAAAAACTTGTCATTTTCATCTGTCAGTTTACTACACATGATTATAAATCAGAGTATATATAGCACAGTGTGGGTACCTTGTCGTGGTGTCCCTGCGCGGCGTGTCGCTGGGCCACGTGTTGTGCGGTGAGGCGGCGCCTCGCGTGAGTGTGGGTACCTTGTCGTGGTGTCCCTGCGCGGCGTGTCGCTGGGCCACGTGTTGTGCGGTGAGGCGGCGCCTCGCGTGAGTGTGGGTACCTTGTCGTGGTGTCCCTGCGCCGGCGTGTCGCTGGGCCACGTGTTGTGCGGTGAGGCGGCGCCTCGCGTGAGTGTGGGTACTTGTCGTGGTGTCCCTGCGCGGCGTGTCCGCTGGGCCACGTGTTGTGCGGTGAGGCGGCGCCTCGCGTGAGTGTGGGTACCTTGTCGTGGTGTCCCTGCGCGGCGTGTCGCTGGGCCACGTGTTGCGCGGTGAGGCGGCGCCTCGCGTGAGTGTGGGTACCTTGTCGTGGTGTCCCTGCGCGGCGTGTCGCTGGGCCACGTGTTTCGCGGTGAGGCGGCGCCTCGCGTGAGTGTGGGTACCTTGTCGTGGTGTCCCTGCGCGGCGTGTCCGCTGGGCCACGTGTTGCGCGGTGAGGCGGCGCCTCGCGTGAGTGTGGGTACCTTGTCGTGGTGTCCCTGCGCGGCGTGTCGCTGGCCACGTGTTGTGCGGTGAGGCGGCGCCTCGCGTGAGGTGTGGGGTACCTTGTCGTGGTGTCCCTGCGCGGCGTGTCGCTGGGCCACGTGTTGTCGCGGTGAGGCGGCGCCTCGCGTGAGTGTGGGTACCTTGTCGTGGTGTCCCTGCGCGGCGTGTCGCTGGGCCACGTGTTGCGCGGTGAGGCGGCGCCTCGCGTGAGTGTGGGTACCTTGTCGTGGTGTCCCTGCGCGGCGTGTCGCTGGGCCACGTGTTGTGCGGTGAGGCGGCGCCTCGCGTGAGTGTGGGTACCTTGTCGTGGTGTCCCTGCGCGGCGTGTCGCTGGGCCACGTGTTGTGCGGTGAGGCGGCGCCTCGCGTGAGTGTGGGTACCTTGTCGTGGTGTCCCTGCGCGGCGTGTCGCTGGGCCACGTGTTGTGCGGTGAGGCGGCGCCTCGCGTGAGTGTGGGTACCTTGTCGTGGTGTCCCTGCGCGGCGTGTCGCTGGGCCACGTGGTTGTGCGGTGAGGCGGCGCCTCGCGTGAGTGTGGGTACCTTGTCGTGGTGTCCCTGCGCGGCGTGTCGCTGGGCCACGTGTTGGGCGGTGAGGCGGCGCCTCGCGTGAGTGTGGGTACCTTGTCGTGGTGTCCCTGCGCGGCGTGTCGCTGGGCCACGTGTTGTGCGGTGAGGCGGCGCCTCGCGTGAGTGTGGGTACCTTGTCGTGGTGTCCCTGCGCGGCGTGTCGCTGGGCCACGTGTTGTGCGGTGAGGCGGCGCCTCGCGTGAGTGTGGGTACCTTGTCGTGGTGTCCCTGCGCGGCGTGTCGCTGGGGCCACGTGTTTGGTGCGGTGAGGCGGCGCCTCGCGTGAGTGTGGGTACCTTGTCGTGGTGTCCCTGCGCGGCGTGTCGCTGGGCCACGTGTTGTGCGGTGAGGCGGCGCCTCGCGTGAGTGTGGGTACCTTGTCGTGGTGTCCCTGCGCGGCGTGTCGCTGGGCCACGTGTTGTGCGGTGAGGCGGCGCCTCGCGTGAGTGTGGGTACCTTGTCGTGGTGTCCCTGCGCGGCGTGTCCGCTGGGCCACGTGTTGTGCGGTGAGGCGGCGCCTCGCGTGAGTGTGGGGTACCTTGTCGTGGTGTCCCTGGCGCGGCGTGTTCGCTGGGCCACGTGTTGTGGCGGTGAGGCGGCGCCTCGCGTGAGTGTGGGTACCTTGTCGTGGTGTCCCTGCGCGGGCGTGTCGCTGGGCCACGTGTTGTGCGGTGAGGCGGCGCCTCGCGTGAGTGTGGGTACCTTGTCGTGGTGTCCCTGCGCGGCGTGTCGCTGGGCCACGTGTTGTGCGGTGAGGCGGCGCCTCGCGTGAGTGTGGGGTACCTTGTCGTGGTGTCCCTGCGCGGCGTGTCGCTGGGCCACGTGTGTGCGGTGAGGCGGCGCCTCGCGTGAGTGTGGGTACCTTGTCGTGGTGTCCCTGCGCGGCGTGTCGCTGGGCCACGTGTTGTGCGGTGAGGCGGCGCCTCGCTTGAGTGTGGGTACCTTGTCGTGGTGTCCCTGCGCGGCGTGTCGCTGGGCCACGTGTTGTGCGGTGAGGCGGCGCCTCGCGTGAGTGTGGGTACCTTGTCGTGGTGTCCCCTGCGCGGCGTGTCGCTGGGCCACGTGTTGTGCGGTGAGGCGGCGCCTCGCTGTGAGTGTGGGTACCTTGTCGTGGTGTCCCTGCGCGGCGTGTCGCTGGGCCACGTGTTGTGCGGTGAGGCGGCGCCTCGCGTGAGTGTGGGTACCTTGTCGTGGTGTCCCTGCGCGGCGTGTCGCTGGGCCACGTGTTGTGCGGTGAGGCGGCGCCTCGCGTGAGTGTGGGTACCTTGTCGTGGTGTCCCTGCGCGGCGTGGTCGCTGGGCCAACGTGTTGTGCGGTGAGGCGGCGCCTCGCGTGAGTGTGGGTAACTTGTCGTGGTGTCCCCTGCGCGGCGTGTCGCTGGGCCACGTGTTGTGCGGTGAGGCGGCGCCTCGCGTGAGTGTGGGTACCTTGTCGTGGGTGTCCCTGCGCGGCGTGTCGCTGGGCCACGTGTTGTGCGGTGAGGCGGCGCCTCGCGTGAGTGTGGGTACCCTTGTCGTGGTGTCCCTGCGCGGCGTGTCGCTGGGCCACGTGTTGTGCGGTGAGGCTGCGCCTCGCGTGAGTGTGGGTACCTTGGTCGTGGTCCCTGCGCGGCGTGTCGCTGGGCCACGTGTTGTGCGGTGAGGCGGCGCCTCGCGTGAGTGTGGGTACCTTGTCGTGGTGTCCCTGCGCGGCGTGTCGCTGGGCCACGTGTTGTGCGGTGAGGCGGCGCCTCGCGTGAGTGTGGGGTACCCTGTCGTGTGTCCCCTGCGCGGCGTGTCGCTGGGCCACGTGTTGCGCGGTGAGGCGGCGCACTCGCGTGAGTGTGGGTACCTTGTCGTGGTGTCCCTGCGCGGCGTTGTCGCTGGGCCACGTGTTTCGCGGTGAGGCGGCGCCTCGCGTGAAGTGTGGGTACCCTTGTCGTGGTGTCCCTGCGCGGCGTGTCGCTGGGCCACGGTTGCGCGGTGAGGCGGCGCCTCGCGTGGGAGTGTGGGTACCTTGTCGTGGTGTCCCTGCGCGGCGTGTCGCTGTGCCACGTGTTTGTGCGGTGACGGCGCCTCGCGTGAGTGTGGGTACCTTGTCGTGGTGTCCTGCGCGGCGTGTCGCTGGGCCACGTGTTGTGCGGTGAGGCGGCGCCGCGCGTGAGTGTGGGTACTTGTCGTGGTGTCCCTCGCGCGGGTGTCGCTGGGCCCGTGTTGTGCGGTGAGGCCCGGCGCCTCGCGTGAGTGTGGGTACCTTGTCGTGGTGTCCCTGCGCGGCGTGTCGCTGGGCCACGGTTGTGCGGTGAGGCGGGCCTCGCGTTGAGTGTGGGTACCTTGTCGTGGTGTCCCTGCGCGGCGTGTCGCTGGGCCACGTGTGTGCGGTGAGGCGCGCCGCGTGAGTGTGGGTACCTTGTCGTGGTGTCCCTGCGCGGCGTGTCGCTGGCCACGTGTTGTGCGGTGAGGCGGCGCCTCGCGTGAGTGTGGGTACTTGTCGTGGTGTCCCTGCGCGGCGTGTCGCGGGCCACGTGTTGTGCGGTGAGGCGGCGCCTCGCGTGGTGTGGGTACTTGTCGTGGTGTCCCTGCGCGGCGTGTCGCTGGGCCACGTGTTGTGCGGTGAGGCGGCGCCTCGCGTGAGTGTGGGTACCTTGTCGTGGTGTCCCTGCGCGGCGTGTCGCTGGGCCACGTGTTGTGCGGTGAGGCGGCGCCTCGCGTGAGTGTGGGTACCTTGTCGTGGTGTCCCTGCGCGGCGTGTCGCTGGGCCACGTGTTGTGCGGTGAGGCGGCGCCTCGCGTGAAGTGTGGGTAACCTTGTCGTGGTGTCCCTGCGCGGCGTGGTCGCTGGGCCACGTGTTGTGCGGTGAGCGGCGCCTCGCGTGAGTGTGGGTACCTTGTCGTGGTGTCCCTGCGCGGCGTGTCGCTGGGCCACGTGTTGTGCGGTGAGGCGGCGCCTCGCGTGAGTGTGGGTACCTTGTCGTGGTGTCCCTGCGCGGCGTGTCGCTGGGCCACGTGTTGTGCGGTGAGGCGGCGCCTCGCGTGAGTGTGGGTACCTTGTCGTGGTGTCCCTGCGCGGCGTGTCGCTGGGCCACGTGTTGTGCGGTGAGGCGCGCGGCGTGCGCGAGGGCGGAGGCCTCGCGGCGGGCGCAGGTCTCCGCCAGCGCTCGGGCTTCGGCCAGAGACGCTTCCGCGCGGGTGCTTCGCTCCGTCTCCCTAGAACAAACACAAGTGTTTACCACACGAATGTTTGTCCAGAGTGGGGATCGAACCTACGACCTTAGGTGTACGAGGTAGGGTGACTACCGAATGCGCCATCTGGTCAGTCAAATAGAATCATATTCATAATAATGTTGCGGTTTACGTACCCCGGTAAAATTCAAGAAAAACGCCGAAGTCACAAAAAGACAATTAATTTATTCGACGAGTAACAAAAACACAATTAAAACACTAGATTACACTTAAACGCACTAAACCACTAAAATCTTCCTGAAATAGTTCGTAGGTAATACACTCGATCACTCCTAGTTCGCAGGAGAATAATCCGCTTCGCTTTCCAAATTGGAACTCACTTCTTTGCTTTCCAAATCAGAACTGACTCGTCGGCTCGCACGTCCCGCTTTTATACTAGCGCGGACGCGGGCGAGAGCCTTCTCGTAACTTCCATAACATTCTAGTATGTTCTTCCAGAATGTTCCAGAGTTTTCGGAGGATAGTTAGCAACTAGGGCTTCGAGAGTCTTCTGCCCAGTTACCCCGTACCCGCGACTGTACAATATTAGGCTGCCTGTCCCATTTAAGCGGAGCGATGCGGCGGAGCGGAAGAAACGGACAAATATTAGCCAATAGTATTTATTTATTTTAGCCAGTAGAATTTTTGTGTAATACTATTGGCTAATATTTGTCCGTTTCTCCGCTCCGCCGCATCGCTCCGCTTAAATGGACAGGCAGCCTTACAAAGGCACATACAAAACTGTTGATTTACAGTAATAAAAGTTTAAAATGGTAAATATATTTAAAACTAACCTTTGCAGTTGCGCGCCAAGTGTATCAGCGAGCGCAGCCTGAGCGCGTAGTGCGGCCAGTTCCGCCGCCTCCTCCTCCAGCTGCTGACTTCGGACCTTCAGCTCTTCCACCTTACACATCACAAATATAATATTTTATTTTAATAATATAATAATATTTCACAACATCACATACATTGGCCTGACTCTGAGATAGGTAGCTCAAGCACCTGTGTTACAGATATCAGAACCAACAGTGGAATTACAAATACATACGTATAATACTTTTCTTTTGTAAATACATACTTATAATACATAGAAAACACCCAGATCAATACGAACAAACATGTTCATGCACACAAATGTTTGTACTGTGCGGGGATCGAACCCGCAACCCTTGGCCCAGACGCAGCATTCACTAACACTGAACCAAACGGGTAGTCAAAAATATATCATTGCATTGATTGGATTGAAGTGGCAATCGGGATGCCCATGGGCGTACCCAGGGGGGCAGGGGAGGGCAGCTGCCCCCCCTGGATTATTTTGACGTCCCTAATAATTTTATTATGTTGGCTAACATGTCATTTTGTACAAAACGTTATGTTGGTAGAACCTTTTTTTCCTCTCTCGCGCCATAACCCCTGTTTTGTGAATGAGTAAAAATAAATGTGTCCTGCATTTTTGTCTGATTAAATAACGTCGTTTCAATTTATATCCTTAAAATCATCATTTCTTACATTAGTATAAATAAATAAATTGAGACAACATCACATACATTGTCCTGGTCCCAAACTAAGGTTTTCCTTGTTTTCTTTCCTTTGTGCTATGGAAACCAGAAACAACGAAGGAATCACAAACACCAGACCCAACACAAATCTGTTTCATCAACAAACATTTGTGTTGGTGCGGGAATCGAACCCGCGACCCTTGCGTCTACACCGGCGCTCAAACCATTGCGCCAAACGGGTCGTCGTATAAAAGAAACAAAGTGAGTGCGTGTGAGTTTGTGAGAAATCTGTGTACTGAGACTTGTTGCTAAATACCTCGCGCACAGTGCGAGCGAGAGCGCCGCTAGCGTTGTCCCGCTCGCGCGTCATGCTGTCCAGCTGCTGGGTGGTGGAGGTGAGCCTTCTCTCCAGCTCGTCGCGCTCGTGCCGGCACAGTATGAGGGCAGGCCTGGCTCTCTTTGAGGTCCGCCTCTGTTGGGGTAGCATACGGTAAACAAAATAAATACAGGGTGTAACAAAAAGGGGGTATCAACCATAAAGGGAAATAATGTGTACCTTGTGTAGATTCTATATGCAAAGTTTCAAATTAATAAAAAAATATTTTTTTAAAGATTTTGTATGCAAACAATGGTCAGGAATGCAAGAGACGGTAACTATTCAAAAAGGAGCGGTCAAAGGTTAATATCTCTATCAGCTGAATGCTCATTAGTGATGTGCGAATTGAAATGGATTTCACGAAGAATCGGATTTCAATTAAATATTAATAATCGTAATATTAACTTGGCAGGTTAAAAACTCTAATACAGCGGTCGTGACACTTTACTGCTCAAGAGCCACACATAACAATGTGAGCACGAACGTCCGGGCCGCATAATATGTGAAGTACGGATGTGTAGTTACTAATAATTTAAATGAATCTACTTTACCGCGGGCCGCACGACTAACGTCCGCGGGCCGCAGTTTGACGACCACGGGGATAATATGAGATTTGTAAAGTGTGTCAGAATCGGTTCACTATGGTTGATACCCCCTTTTTGTTACACCCTGTATAGTCGGGCCGTTTTAAGATGCACCATTTGACACATGTCAGACTGACAGCACTAGTGAGAGACAACAGTAAATTTTCGAAGCATATAAGTAACAGTTATATCTACTTCATATGGGCCTCGTTCACCACCTACGAGTAAAGTATCAAATAATTTACTTGTCAATTAAAGTTCGGAGAAAATTGGCCCCTGGTCCGCGGCCTAGCTTAATTTAAATATTTTTTTCAATACAAATACTGGAATTTTCTCCGAAACCACTTTAATTGACACTTTACTTGATACTTTACTCAGAGGTGGTGAACGAGGCCCAAGTTTTTTTTTAAGTGATAGGTAGCAGACGAGCAGGCGGATCACCTGATGGTAAGCAATTGCCGCCGCTCATGGACACCTGCAACACCAGTGGAATTACAAGTGCGCTGCCAACCTTTTATCCCCTTCCCCCCCCGGGTTGGGCCTCCGGTACCCTCACTCACTCGGCGAAACACAGCACAGGGGCTGCTTCACGCCAGTTTTCTGTGAGGCAGTGGTATCATACCGAAGCGTGGCTCTCTCACAGTTAGTCCCACAGTAAGTAAAGAGTAATTAAAAAAGAAATCAATTTAAAAACATTTATTCAGATTCAATAGATTTGATTGATGAATAAAGGGCGTCGTCGTTGCTATCAGTTGCCCAAATCACAATTTCATCCATACTATTAATAAGAGATAACTTCAATACACAACGACAAGGCTTATAGGTAAACCGAAAACACGAAACGCTTGCGCGATGTAATTATACACAGCGCCATCTATTGGTTCATTTCGGAATTCCGGTCCCGAAGCGAAGTGAGGGCGGGCCACTAGTCTTCAATAATCCTACTACTATTATAAAGGCGAATGTTTGTAAGTATGGATGTATGGATGTTTGTGTACTCTTCACGTAAAAACTACTGAATGGATTGAATGAACTTTACCACAATATAGCTTATACTCAGAATAACACCCAAGCTACAATTTATAAAAATATATTGTGTGGATTGTCCCAAAATATGGACGTAAGTGTCAATAATTTAACTCCACGCGTACGAAGTCGCGGGCGGCCGCTAGTAGAACATATGTCACTACTCACCAAGTTGTTTAGCTCTAGCGCTGTCGGACGCGTTGGCGGCCGCCGCCTCCTTCGCAGCTTCTAACTCTGCCACCTGCTGCGTTAGCTTCTCTGCTTTTTCCGCGCTGTCCTATAAATAAATAAGTATTTGTTAATCTCAACCTTATCCTATGGGACTACAGGTCTATTTACTTTGTACTCGTCTATCTCTGCATCCTGCCGCTCATTGTTCATCATCTCATACCAATTTCAACCTAATCACCCATGGACTAAAGGTCTATTTACCTTAAAGGCGTATATTTCTCTGCTATCTGCAGCTAGCTGTTCATCAATGTACGGCAATTTCAACCTTATCTCTTATAAATTACAGGTCTAGTTACCTTGTAGTCGTCTATCTCTGCTACCTGCCACTGGCTGGATATCAGCTCATGGAAGTTTCAACCTTATACCTAATGGACTACAGATATAGTTACCTTGTAGTCGTCTATCTCTGATACCTGCCACTGGCTGTTTATCGGTTCACGGCAATTTCCACCTTATCTACTATGTGACTATGGACTCGATGAATGGACTACAGGTTTAGTTACCTTGTAGACGTCCATCTTTCCAATATGACTCTCTGTTCATCGGTTTTTTGTTTATATTATAGGAAGGCAAACGAGCAAGCGGGTCACCTGATGGTAAGTGATCATCGCCGCGTTGCCGGCCTTTTAGGAAGGTATAGGCTCGTTCCTTGAAGATTTGAATATCGTACCGGTTCGGAAATACCGCTGCGGGAAGTTGATTCCACAATGAGGAGGTGCATGGCAGAAAGTATCGAGTAAAGCGCACGGTAGTGGACCGCCATCCATCCAGGTGGTATGGATGGAATCCGTTCACGCCAATTTCAGCCATACCTCTAATGGAATACAGGTCTAGTTACCTTGTAGGCGTCCATCTCCATCCTCAGCTTGCTCTGCGTCCACTTGAGCCGGCCCTCCAGCTCGCGCACCTCCTCCCGGACCTTCGCTACTTCTCGCTCACTATTCATCAGCTCATGGCACTGGAACAGAGAAAAATCAAACAAATCTATAGGTACTATTTATAAAGAGATAACTTCTATAGACAACGAAAAGGCTTATAGGTAAACCGAAAACACGAAACGCTTGCGCGATGTAATTGGACACAGCGCCATCTATGGGTTCATTTCTAAATTACGGTCCCGAAGCGAAGTGAGGGCGGGCCACTAGTTAGTTATAACATCATAACAACGTGACTCCTGGACAAAGGAATTGGAGAAGTCAGGATATGATTTGCTTTTTCTGATGAACAGTTCTCAACTTGTTTTCCAGTAGCTCTGCCTCATGTAGCGACGTCCTTATCTTTTGACGGCCTCTATGGCGCAGTGGCTAAGGTGTTCGTCCGAAGCGCGAAAGGTTTCTTGGGTCTGGTTCTGGGTTGACGCACCTTGTACTCAAAGTACAGGGGTTGTCCTAGTTTGAGACCAGGTTGATTGGTGTGATTGCCTGGCGCATTTTATTCTTGTTTCGACCCAGTATTTTGAAGACACTAGTCTTATCTCTTACCTTGTCGTCATACAGCTGGCAGATCCTCTGTTTCTCCTGATGGGCAGTCTTCAGCTTATTAATCAGCAGCTCTGTCTCCTGGAGCGTTCGCTTCTCTATAACTGTCGGCGTCTTTCTCGCTCTCAGTTTGGTCAAGACCTATCTCTTACCTTGTCATCATACAGCTGGCAGATCCTCTACTTCTCCTGGCAGTATTCAGCTTGTATCCTAGTAGCTCTGTCTCCTGCAGCGCCCGTTTCTCGATAGATGTTGGCGTCTTTCTCGCTCTCGGTTTGGTCTAGACCTATCTCTTACCTTGTCATCATACAACTGGCAGTTCTCTCTTCTCCAGCAGATCGTCTCCTGGAGTGCTCGCTTTTCAGGAGCGATATCCTCCGTCTCCCGCAGCGCTCGCTTCTCAGCAGCCAAATACCTTATCCTTGATGCTTGTTTCGACCCAGTATTTTGAAGACACTAGTCCTATCTCTTACCTTGTCGTCATACAGCTGGCAGATCCTCTGCTTCTTCTGGTGGGCAGTCTTCAGCTTGTTCCCTAACAGCTCTGTCTCCTGCAGCGCTCGCTTCTTGATAGTTGTCGACGTCTTTCTCGCTCTCGGTTTGGTCTAGACCTATCTCTTACCTTGTCGTCATACAGTTGGCAGATCCTCTACTTCTCCTGGCAGTATTCAGCTTGTATCCTAGTAGCTCTGTCTCCTGCAGCGCTCGCTTCTCGATAACTATCGGCGTCTTTCTCGCTCTCAGTTTGGTCTAGTGCTATCTCCTACCTTGTTGTCATACAACTGGCAGTTCTCTCTTCTCCAGCAGCTCGTCTCCTGGAGTGCTCGCTTTTCAGGAGCAATATCCTCCGTCTCCCGCAGCGCTCGCTTCTCAGCAGCAAATACCTTATCCTTGATGCTTGTTTCGACCCAGTATTTTGAAGACACTAGTCCTATCTCTTACCTTGTCATCATACAGCTGGCAGATCCTCTGCTTCTCCTGGTGGGCAGTCTTCAGCTTGTTCCCTAACAGCTCTGTCTCCTGCAGCGCTCGCTTCTCGGCAGGCTACGGCGCGGTCGGCGACGCGGCGCGCCTCAATACCGGCGCACTCGACGCTGGCGTACCGCATTACGGCGGCGTCCTTCTCGCGTTCTGCTTGCTCTACTCGCTTGCTCATCTGAAGTTAATGAAAAAAAATGTTTTTAGTTAAATATGGATTGACAAACCAGTGCTTGTGCGCTATGTTTCGCTGAATGAGAGTAAAGGTTTTTTGTTCTTCAAACTTGTTTACTGCTGTATGTTCCAAAGAGGCAGATGGTGTACCAGTGTCAAAATCATTTGTGCCGTTGTGTGCCGTAGCCTATTTTTTAGATCCAAACCTCGTTAAAAATGTATGACTTTATTATAATGTTCAAATATACTAAATTAATTATTAATATGATTGTAGCTAAATAAAAATTGATGGTAACTCTATTTTTACACATACCATATCTAAGCTTGACCTCCAACTCTTTGAAGCTCTGATCTTTTTCCTGTAGCTCGTCCAAATGCTGCTTCACCCTCTCTCTGAGACTAGTGTTCTCCTTTCGTTGCTCCGCTAACAATTTCTCCAAAGTTTCCACTTGAAGCTTCAATACATCCTTTCTTGAATCACTGTCGGATTCACCACTCTCCAGATCAGATTTTAATTCGAAATTTATACTCGGGGAGGACTCAATACTCTCGTTAATTTTTTCTATTCCGTTAACTTGAGGTTTCTCTTCGACAATTTCATCTTCAAAAATATCATTCATTACTTTACCATTAGGTATCGGTTTCACAATTGGTTTCACTGGAGCTTTCTGCATTGACATTCTGTGCGAATTGTTGTACGCATTCTTCAAGCTACCACTAACTGTAGAAAATATACCATGTACATTCTTTACGATGCTCCCTAAATCTTGTGGCAAGAGCTCTTTAGGCAATCTAGCATATCGGTTATCTATAGTCGCTTGCGGATTGTCTGGAATCTTCTGTGTTGCTGTGACCTTGTTCTTATGACTGGTAAAGTCTGATAAAATCTTGTCTGCATTTATATCATTAGTGCTATTTGTATTAATTTCGTTACTTTGTTCCATAACAGATATGTTTTCAGCACTTCTACTGTACGAAGATTTCTGTATCACTAGGGATGTGTTTGGTTCATTTAAACTTACCGTGGAAGACGTTAATGCTCTGCTATTTACATTATTAAGATCTGTAGCTTTGTATTCATAATTAGACTCTGTAATACTGACCTCAACCTCTTTACTACTACCCAAATCAGGTACAATTTTGTCATGTCTGTAGATGTTAGAATTTGAATCTTTGGTAGGAGAATCCTGGTCTAATTCGTCGGTGCTGTCATCCTTGGTCAGTGAAAACTCGTTATCGCACAGTAAATTGTCTGTTAAGTCGTTGCTGTCCGGTGAAACCGAAATTGGACTAGATAATGCGGAATCACTTTCATTTTCTATACCCGTAGATAACGTCATGTTTTCGTCAAGTTGGAGGGCATTTTCGGGCAATGTATTGGATACGGATGATGCGGGGTATACACTAGAGTAAGATTCGAGAGTATCAAGACCAGAATCACTAGTTAATTCAGACACAGAGACATTTTCTTTGCTCGAAAAAACTACGTCAACACTGCCAATATGGCTCGAGTTTTCTTCGGGCTCCGAGGACATTTTTACTAAGGATATTTTCTATTTACACGCTGGACGTTTGGGTTCAATTATTAATAACGAAAAAGCCATGAAGAAACGCGATAATATTATTTTTTGGTCGAAAATAAACATCGGCTGCTTTTGACGTCCGTGGTCGATATTTTGACAGTAGGTGTTTTCATAGGTCAAAAGTTAAACTCGGACAAAATTATTAACGAAGGCAGGCAGGCATTGCGATCTCATTGTTACTTAATTTGGGCTTATAAACTTTTTTCTTGATTTTTGAAACGATCGTTTCAGGTTTTCAGGAAAAATAATAAATTAACTTTTCAAATTGTGTCCGTTTCAAAAATTAGACACCAAAAAGTACCTAGACTTTGATAGTGTTGCTAGCTTATACGCTTTCTACATTGTCGTAGTTTTGGTTGCCTTAATAGATATTATACATTTTAAATAAGTCAAACGCATGTATTTTTAAATTCTATTTCAACGAACGACGAAACTCAGGGATCATTAATGCTAGTGGGGTCTCCATAGTATGGCAAAATCTTATCAGAATCTTCTAGTAATAATTCCCTTCGTTTACTTTCCGTTAGCTGGAGACACGACACGAGACTAAAATTCAAACCGATTTTAACTTATTATTACGATCTAGACACGCTTATTTTGAGCATTCGTGTAAATTCACTCCAATTTAATCAAATGAAAGATCTTAAATTAGAAGTTCATAGGCCGCAAGCTCTTCTAAGTTTTGTGTTGAGTTGGTGATTTTACCTAAGGTAGATTAAACATTTTAGACACAAAAACTTCTTCTGGGAAAGCGCTACATCTAAGACCTCATTTACAATTTGTCACTCTCCATCAGGTGAGATAAATACCTAAATAAATAAAAAACGTTTATTGCTCTCATATATACTTAACCTAGTTACATAATGTCACGTATGTGTACAAATCGGGGAGAGTAACTCAGCATATGCTGGCCTAGGTGGTTAGTACCTAGTCAGCGCTGTTTTTCGGTTACTTCCACTTCTCTTAGGTGTAGGGCGAGAAGTTTAGTCATGAGGGCTATGAATTATTACAGTAGCCTGATGAAATTACAAATTTCCAAAAAACAAAAAAAAATTACAAGTTGAGATGATGAATGCTAATATAAAAAGATAAACTATTTTTAATGATGATTGGCACTCTGTCTGTTTGTGTGTGTGTGTGAGATGAGGTCAAGTGCTAATCCATTTAACATAAAAAAAAAACAAAAAAAAAAATTGGCGATTAGGGCGCCCCCAGCTTCCGTATTAAATAGTTGAAAATTGAACAACAGTACTAGCAACATTGGTAGGATGTGTCACGTCATTTCCATTTCGCTCGCAAAGGAAATTAGAACTGGAAAGTAGGTCGACATTATTGATTTTTACAATATTCGGCAAACAAGGGACGTAACTCTTTGTGTCCCGCAGTAGAATAAATGTGCTCGTGATCCGGCAAGGCGGGAGCTCGAAAAAAATGCCTGTAAGTGAATTCTCTTATCATGTGATATCCGGAAACGTTGGATGTGATTTCATAATCATTTCCTTTCGTCTAATTTCATAATTCGTGCGTTATAATTCAATGTGGCGATTTACTTTCATTGTTCGTGATGTACTTGGGTGTAGTCTTTTGTGTGAAGTGGCTGAATTCGTTAATTTTAACCTCGGTTATGAGTCATACACACCGTGCGTGTTAAATTCAGGGTCATTTTGCTTCTACCTACTCGTTCTGCCGTTGTGCGTAGTAACTGCCACTTAGCGAATTAATGCATACAACGTGATTGCAGCGCTTGCAAAATGTGTTGGAAGCTCTAGAAAGGTCTATGTGGCTGTGTAATTTGATTCATTGTGCACATTTTTTCGTGCAAAATTTGTTGAAAATGGCGAACCGCGTGTTCGGTAAGATCGTTTTTTATCTATTTTATATTGCGGAGGCAGTCGCTCACGTTGCCGTCAACCATTTGCTAGGTTCCTATTAGATTCTGATTATCATATTTTGTACTGATGCTATTAATTTTTGAATCAGTATATTTCGTCACAGTGAAACTAGCTCAAGGTTTTATCGACACCATGGGTAAAGTAGGCACTGTGTTCACAAAGGGCCTCCCTATTAAATTCAATAGAAGCTCTAAATTTTTTGGCTCTTTCCCACACAACGTTTTCAAGTAAGACTGAATGAGATAGAACAGTCTTCAAATGTTTGGAGTGGAGTTATCATAAGTCAGAGTAATTCCATTACTTCATAAAAGACTAACTGCTAACTGGTGATATAATGATGTTAATTATTGTTATTCATTCTCATTATAAATTTGCCAAGAACACTGCCAGTCCCGATAACATTTCTAATATTTGACAAATTCTGTTAATTTCATCTTCAAATCAATTATCCAAAGAGATACTGCCCTCCTAATCATAAACACAAAATATTGCAAAATGAATTATTCAATCTTATTACTATGTTTTTAAGGTTGAATTTTTTCACTACGCAAAATAGTATTATGTTGACTTGAAGAGCAGATACCTAAATAAGGACATCCATCATTATCGCAGTGACTCCTCCATATTGCAGGTTTCAAACCATAGAGGCATAAGAACATTAGTAGCATAACTATAATCTATAATATTTATAAAGAGATAACTTCAATAGACAACAACAAGGCTTACAGGTAAACCGAAAACACGAAACGCTTGCGCGATGTAATTGGACACAGCGCCATCTATTGGTTCATTTCTGAATTACGGTCCCGAAGCGAAGTGAGGGCAGGGCCATTAAACCTAAAAACATTAGTTTATACATCCCTATGGTTTCATCACGAAAGAGTCTAATGGAGTCCACTTTACATTACCCCTATGGTTTGAAGCCTGCAAAATGTATGTAATATCTGTCACTAAGCCTTACGTATGTTAAATCAATATACAAATCAGAATACGGCCCTGAGCTCGTGTCCTATTGACCCAGATACACAGCTAACGCCTTGACCAGTCAGGTCTGAGCTTGCATTTGTTACTCTATGCTCAAGGTGGTAAGAGTGATTGTCAAATACAGCCTTTCATTGATATGAGTGTAGGCTTCAGTTGCTTAAGAAGTGTTTTCGGTTGCATTGAAAGTGTTTGTCATAGTTTAAAAAAAAATTAATAAATAATTCCAATAAAATAAATGTTGTTTTAGCAATAAAAACTGGTGTGAAAATTTGGACAGCCAACCCTACGTTAAGTGGTAAAGTGTGAAGTTGTTTTTAATCAAATTTGGCTTCGTAAGAATGGCTGAGATGGTTAAAGAATGATAGGGACATATGGATGAAACAATACTGCCGAATATTGCGTTGACGCTCAGATAACTTAGGAAAATGCTACGATAATGATGCTGTCTTCTTTATCTAATTAATTAATTTCGGGACTGCGTCCTGCTAATAGTTTCTATCATTGCCGATAGAAATTCGAATCAAGTCATTGTTACTATGATGGGATTAGGGTTAGATTACATAGAATAGAAAAGTATTTATTCAGCAACAACTTTATAAACATTGTGTATTGAAGAGATGGCTCTCAGCATAATGCCAAGGCATAGATAATGCATCACTCTAGTGTTTCGTCTTTTCGAGTAACATTAAGCCTTATGGTTGTCTATAGAAGTTATCTCTTTATAAACAGTGTAGATATAGCATCATGTACATTTGTATACAAAACTGTCAAATTTCTTCAATAGACTCTTGTAAGGTAGTTATACACATTAGGGTTTGTTTGTGTAATAGTGATGGGATAATAAAGACTTATATTATTATATTATAGGGTTGAATATCAACTGAAGAAATTTGACAGGTTGTAACTGTACATAAGATCGAGCATTTAAATCAATGTTAAAACCCTAGGACGCAGAGCTAGCAGCGCCCACCGTCGAGAATGTCCGCGTGGTGGTGCGCGTCCGGCCGATGGACCAGCGCGAGAAGCTGGAGAGCTCTTACAACTGTGTCTCCGTGGATCCCGTGCACCACACCGTTGCGGTGACGCGGAGCAACGCCACGCCTCCGGAGCCTCCGCGGATTTACGCGTACGATGCCGTCTTTGACAGCAATGTTAGCCAGGTAAGTGATAGGATCTTGACTATTAGTAGTATTAGATATACTAAGCATCGCATCGCTGTTTCTTCTAAAATTTACCAATCACACATCTCATCTCCGAGTTGTTGAGTGCAATAGTTTTTATTTTTGGTATAGCAATTCTTTGCAATTTATTCTTAAGTAAATATTCAACAAAACTCGTCGGCTTAGTAAGGGGTTCGGATGGTGTAAAGTGGATAGCATATCTGCCCGGTCTGTGGAAGGTTGTGGGTCCGAGTCCCACCTGAACCCTCCGAGAATTTTTTTAAGTGCAATATTTACTTGTTGAGTGCAGTTTTAAGAAAGTAATACAGCAAAAGTAAGGTATACAGCAAAGCAGTACCTACTACAATTCAGGCCATTGTTAAATGCTGAGTAGGAACAATTATGTGTTGATTATTTTAATATTGGTATGCAATTTTACACTCTAAAAGTGGAAAATATATGAGTACTACTAGATTTATCATTCTTATATTCAAACTCAACATTGCAGCCAGCGAATTAGTAAAATGTTAGAAGATATGAACAGTGTTTTTTTTATTTCTATCTACAATCAGTTAAATGAAATTATTAGCAAAGATACATTTTGAAACATCTAACTCCCCAGCAAGCTATACTGGTCATTGATAGATAACCAAATATTTCGTGCATAGCAAAAAGTTGTTTTAATGATAAAAAAATTTAGGTCATCGGACACAATCCCAGTGCTTTGTTATCCAATGTAGATAAAAATATTAAATGGGAAACATTATCAAATTAAATAACTGGGTTACCCTATTACTGTTCTCATGACATGATGCAAGTCAGTCATTTGAGCACAGGAAGTCTGTAAATAGAAATAAAAAAAATCTTTATTCAAGTTAGGTCCATACAGAACACTTAAGAATGTCAAAACATAATCTAGCACTGGTTCGGAATGTCGATTTCTACTGAGAAGAAACTCAGTAGTTCCTCGTTTCAAATAGTAATAAGTTACAGAGTTTCATTTGAGCAAAATATTTTTCTTTATCATTGAGTCAAATTTAAGTAAAAATTATAGATAAACGCACACAATAACATCAATGAAAACTAATAGATTAACATGACCAGGAATCTTTATCAATCAAATATCTTTATAGACTGCTCAGACTGAGTCACTGGGCAATATTATTTATGTTTGCATCACCCAAGTGAAATCATTCTTGCAACATTATTATTTTTTGCTACTAATTAGACTTTAAGATTGCATGTTGTTAGGTATCAAATTTGTTTTAATCTAAAAACAGCGGTGATTTTTTTGTGATATTTCGGTCAAAGTTTTCAAGTTAGTTGGATTCAATTGCGATATCTTGTCATAGGCATATAACTGATGTGAATCAAAACTTAGTGAATTAAGTCTGGGAAGATTTTTTCTTATGTGATTGGTGGCAGACGATCAGAAGGATGTCCTGATAGTAAGCGATTGCCGCCGCCGCCCATAGACACCTGCAACACCAGTAGTTACAAGTGCGCTGCCTACCTTTTACCCTTTCCTCCCAATCGGGCCTCCGGTACCCTCACTCACTCGACGAAACACAGCGCAAGCACTGCTTCACGCCTGTATCATTTCGGTCGAGCCGGCCCATTCATGCCGAAGCGTGGCTCTTCCACGCTTAGATCTACGCCGATCGGCGCGCTGGCTATAGCGTGAGAACTGTCGAAGCGCGGACGTCAGTTTTCGTTTGGATATCCTTTAGTCTCCGAAGAAATCTTACTACACTAGTGAGTACAGTCAGCCACACATCAGGTTACCAGAACCTGTCAAATTGATATCCAACTCAATGTGTTTGACAGTAAGATGAGAGTGGATTGAAGAAATTTGACAGGCTTGTATACTTTGATGTGTGGCTGTACGTACATTATTCTGTAACTAACTAAAATATGTATAAAAATATCTACATAAATAATATTAACGAAGAAGAAAGAAGAAATAAGAAGACAAAAGAAGAACTTGCGCAGGTCTCGTCCATCCTTCGACTCGACTGGCGCCGTTAAGTGCTTCAGTCTTGTCGAATGGTGGGTGAGCTCTGGGCGATACATCAGACGGCGAATAAGAAGAATTAAAAAGAAGATTCTGAAGAATTTAGAAAGAAATTATGGAAAAAATGTTAAGGGACTAATTTACACCATGCGATATCAATTTTATTTTATATTTTAAACTGACTTGTAAATTAGTTCAGGACACAGTTAATTTGGCCAATGCCAAGAAATAAAACGAGACGTTACCTACTTTGCAGTTTGGTCGGAGACTGGCTAGTTTTACTTAATTTGTATAATTGAGTTTTTATTAATTTTATTTCAACATCACCTAAAACCAACAAGACATATAGCTGGCGGCACGAAAGAATAGCGATGACCGTCATTTTGCGCACTTGTAAAAAAGAATACTTTTTATAAAATTGTTTTTTTCTATTTCTATCAAAAATAACCATTTTGTGAAACACAGTCGGGGTCATTCTCTTAAAAAAGGTCAATACTGTGGCAATCTACAAATTCATATACATGGTGTAACTATGAACATTTACACCCCTTTAACCAATCATTCTGAACCACATAGTCTGACTTATAATTCGCATAAAAAAACATGTTTTGGAGGCCAAGACTCTTTTCGGATGAAGAAACGGAAGGGAGGGAGTTGTGGCGAAGTTAGGTTTAAGTAATGTATTCTCATAAAAAAACTAACAAGTTTCACTTAACCTCTGGTGCTGACAACAAACAGAAGACGATACGGCGACAAGCTCACGGCGTAACGTTCTTAATGCATCTTGCGTTGCTGTGGTTGTGACCGCACGACGTTCAAGACATTTCAACTGGTGCTCAGTGCATCTAGAATGTTGCGCCGACTATCAACAGAACGAGAAGAGAAGAGAAGATACAGTACTTACGTTATGTTGACGCTGACTCTTGTTACCAAATGAAATATCATTTATTGCTTTAGTTATAGTTTAGTATTAAGATCTTAGTCTAGATTTGGCGATCCGTTTAGCGCAATGGTTTGAGCGCCGGTTGAGACGCAAGGGTCGCGGGTTCGTTTCCCGCACCAACACAAATGTTTGTTGATGAGACAGATATTTGTGTTGGGTCTGGGTGTTTGTGGTTCCTTCGTTGTTTCTGGTTTCCATAGCACAAGGGAAAACCTTAATTTGGGATCAGGACAATGTATGTGATGTTGTCTCTATTTATTATTATTAAGTATAGTTGGTATCTCTATAACCTGCCATTTCGGCGTACAATAAGAAAAGTATCACTTTATAGCATCACACAACAATAACATCTAGTACTTTAACGTTGTCAGACCCAAAAGCCTCTAAAGACAAAAACAATTGATTTTCTATTTTGTCTGCTGTCTGGGCCTTACGACGTTAACTTCGTCGGTTTATTTGCAAGAACTAAAAAATCATCAAGTATAGTGCAAATTAATTATGTTTCTTATCTTTGTTCCTATTGTACGAAACATCGTAGTATAAAATTTTGTTAAGTAAAAGTTGTATTTTGGTTTTTCATCATTTCATATGGGTTACATGAGTCTTACAATAAATCTATCCTTAATACTTAAAACTGTACTTGATATTTTGGTAGTTGTTATGAATTTTCAGCATGTATAAAAATGATTTTGTGTATACTAAGATTATTTGTGTACCTTCATTTCTTTAGCTTATAGGATACCTACCCCTATTGTAAAAAGAAGCGATGACCATTTTGCTCGCAGATTGTTTCGCTTACTCACAACTGTAAGGTATTTTTACTACAAACACTCAATCATTCGGTAATCTTTAATAGTAAGAAACGAAGGAGCGTGAACGTCGAGTAATGTAACCTTCAGTTTAACCTTGCTTCGCGCCATAATATCGTTAGGAACACGCTACAATACACTTCTAATGCAGGCGAAACAAAATGGTCGCCGCAGATACACACCTACACAGATATACAGTAGGCGAGCCACGCTCTCGCTTGATTCGACCGGAATGATACCACGGCCTCAGGGAACGCCGGAGTAAAGCAGCGCCTGCGTTGTTTCCCCGAGTGAGTGAGGAATTGAGGATACCGGGGGCCCAATAATTGAGGGAGGAGGACGACAGAAATGACCAGAAGTAGATTTACCAACTGAGCAAAGTTCTAACAGCAATTATTATCTTAATACATATTTAAACCTATAGAGGCGAATCTCATTGACCTAAAATACCCAATTCAGATACGTTTTAGAGTTTATTGGCCCATTCATGCTGAAGTGTGGTTTTCCCACTACCGATACGACCTGCAAACCTTCAAGCTAGCGTACTCAAGTCTTCTTAAAAGGTCGGCAGCGCTCTTGCGACTCTGGTGTTGCGGGTGTCCATGGGCGACGGTAAACGCTTACCATCAGGTGATCCGTCTATTCGTCTGCCCCCTATCTCATAAAAAAAAATCAAAATAATAGTGTCTACGAATTAAAAGTACCAGGGCGACAGAAATAAAGACAACATAGATTTCACATTACGTATAACTCCCATAGTTTTGAAACGTCCGCAGTAGATTTTATGCGCGAACGCAATAGCGTTGGATAATGACTTGCAGCCATCGCGCTGACCTTGCGCTCGCGGCATACAATTTACACACATTGCCTGCGCTCTTAGAATGAGTATAGAAATGACGTCTGTGTTTATTTTGTAAGTACTTGCTATAGTATAACGTAGATGTTAGTTTGTACAAAACTCAGTTATCGTATTTTTCTTTATGGAGGACAATCAAGATGACCCCACTCCGCCTGATGGTAAGCGGCCGTGAGATCCAAATATGAGATTGACAGGCACAAAAGAACAAAGTGTCCATTGAGTCTCACTCTCACCTTGAATGCCTGCTGAGATGCCGTTTCACGCCCCGCCTAAAAACCCAGGACGTAAAACTAAGTTACAAGCTGATACATAAAAGTGCCTATTTTGGGGTTAGAGTAACGCTATAGCATTTTATACGGCTGCTGTATGCATGTATGTATGTATGTATTATAAAGCTAATGCCGTAATCAACCACCTCTTAACGGCTACTGTAGAACTTCTTAAAGCGCTTGAGTGCTATTTGGGACGCCTAGTGATGAATTCCGGTCTAACTAATCAAAGTAATGCAATGATTCTAGGATCTATCAAATTTTTTCAACCTAGGCGGCTGTGGTCTTGAATAGATTTACAATATTTGTCTTGCAATTAGCAGACTAGGTACTATTTTTGCAAAAATCCTGTAGAATCTACAGGATTTTTGCAAAAAATAGTCATATACAGTGTAGATAGCGGCCATCACAAAATGATATACAGGGGAGCAATTCTCGTTCACTCGACATTAAATTCGAATCAGACATTCGTCAAATCTCTAATTCGACTTCAATGAAGAGTGCACGAGAATTGCCCCTCTGAAACATAGCTGGGCGGCTATGCAATGCTTATAATTAATTTAAAGAAATAAGCAATATACATAGTTAAAATTTGTCAATAAAGTTATTATTATTGAGGAACTATTACGGAGTTCCATAGTATTTTAACCAATAGGGCTACCATACTCTTATGCCCTAAGGTGCTATCAATTAATTTCATGACTTTCTTGATACATTATACCCAAAAAAACGAATTATATCCTTTATATGATGAGCGGACACGTCTTCCAGGAGTGCCAATCTCAGAGCTCTATAATCTCTTCTCTTAAGCAAATGTTCGCTTTAACCACTAAAGCGATTCCCCTCAGCAAACCTCGTTATAATTCTAACAAGCTTACTGCAAAGGCATTAAGTATACATCTCGGGTAAGGTTCGAGGCTCATTGAAATTTAAAGAAACATCTCCAGAGAGTAGGATTAAATTGAATCCCGTCTGAATCTCGAGTGCAAACAGTGTACTGATTTCGTTAATAAGAAGTATCTTATGTGTTCTTTCTTAACTTATCTTAGCGTGAAATTCCAAGTTGGGTCCAAAACTGCCGCTTCGGAGCTCGGGCAATGGCGTAGCTAGGTAACCAAGGGTCAAGGGCCAAGCTAGAAATAGCTACTATAAGTTTTGTTATTTTAAACTTTCTGTTTAAGTACCTATATATCAGGGGGGCTAGGATAGAGGGTGGCAAATCATCTTCCGCCCCGGGCGATCGACACCGACGCTACGCCACTAGTGAGAACGTGGGCTCTCCTCTTGCTTATCATCAGGATGAGCTGAGCCAATATACTGAGCTAATATAAAAAAAAAGAAGTTCAATTTGCCGCCCCCCTGGACGTGCCGCCCCAGGGCCATGACGCTGATTTTCAGTGGGACCTGCTGATTGAGTGCCACGCAAGCGCGGATCCACTGTTGTGGGCATGCCCATAACCTAAAATTTAATTGAGACGTCACCATTCTATCACCATTTGATCAGCAGTTTCCAGTCTAAGAGAGAGTTTGCGGGGGAGGCTGTACCCACAACCATGGGCGTAGCTAGAGGTGGCGAGCCGCTAGAACAGGAGAGTTCCACTATGTTTCAAGTCAGAAAATTCCTAGATGCCCACAACCATTTTTGAGGTCTTGATCCGCCCGCCACGGACGGACGCCAGCCTTGTGTTAGTGTCTTGTGTAAATGTTCACAGACACACCTTGTATGTCATATGTCAGTAAAATGGCGGCCGTGGGATTTGAATAAAATAACGCCGTCCGTAGCTACCTGAAAATACGTCGTAGACCTGAAACAAGCTATTCCTAATAGAAATAGTAATATTTATTAAGAAAGTAGTTGTCTAAACGCAACATTTCACATAGCTATCATACAAAATGCATACGCCACGCGTATAAAATACAATTCGGTGACGTCACGGATATGTAGCGATTTTATATGGAGCGTTTTTGATGAATTTTAAAACTGTGATTTTCAAATAGTGATATCTCGGGAAGTTTTTAAGATATCAAAGTAAATATTTTACCAATGGTTTTGTAATTGAGGAGTCTTACGATGGCATAACAAATTAAAAATAATTCGTCATGCCTATATCAAGCGTATTCCTCACAGTATATAAGACTAGTTTATGCCCGCGACTTCGTTCACTTGGACATGGACTTCAGGTTCGTAGAATCAAAAATCGTAGCCTATGTGTTATTCTGATGTATGAGCTATATTGTGGTAAAGTTTCATTCAAATAAATAATATAACTTGGATATCTTTAAGGCAAGAGTGAACAGGCATCTTCTAGGCAAACGCGTGTCATCCTAGACCTCATCGTCACTTTCCATCAGGTGCGATTGTGGTCAAGCGTTAGCCTATAATCTAATAAAAAAAAAAACCATTCAGTAGTTTTTACGTGAAAGAGTAACAAACATCCATACATCCGTACAAACTTTCGCCTTTATAATAGTAATAGGATAGTATAACTAATTTTCCAAAGACAGGTAGACGGCACAAACCTCTTTATTACAGTGCAAGCAAGTCCAAGTATTGATCTGTGCCGAGCAGTGCATTATTAAATCGAATGCCCTCGATACCTGCCGTCCCCCTCCCACTGACCTCACGTGTTCACGAGGAAGCGAGACGGAGGTAGATCTGGTATATACGTGTCAATCAGAGCGGGCACCGTATTGATATAGCCTAGGTACGTGAGTTATCTAGTCTGTGTGTACGTTGATAGTACGTACCTTATCTACAATGGAACGTGTTGTATTCTGAGAGAGATAAGATAGCTATTCCTCTATTAGGGCTGATGACAGACAAGTACTATAATTGTAATGGAGTATACCACACACATACTTCCCGCATCGGTATTTCCGAACCGGTACGACATCCAAATCTTCAAGAAACGAGCCTATGTATACCTTCCTAAAAGGCCGGCAACGCATCCGCACTCCTTCTGATGTAGCTAAAGTCCATGGGCGGCGGTGTTCGCTTACCATCAGTCCCGTGACCTGTCTGCTCGTCTGCCACCCATTATTACACCCAGACTCTTAACAAAGACTCAATACTCAATATCTTTATTGCATCCATAGTGTATACAGTAGGTGGTAGAATCTTAACATAATAGCAACCACTATAGACCCTGCAAGGGCACTACAATATGAGAGAGAGCTCTTAACTTATTATTTGAAGACAAGTGTTCATCACACGAATGTTTGTCCAGGGTGGGGACCCAAAGGTCGTCCTTTGGCTTATGAGGCAGGGTCACTACCAAATGCGCCATCGAGCCAGTCGCATACTGGAATATAATCAGAACTGAACCAACTGCGATGGTATCTCAGAGGTTAAGTACGCACCTTTCATACCGGGGTCGTGGTTCGAATTCGAACATGCACCTCTGGATTATTGTAAACTTACTACTTACTTACTACGCTGGCTCAACGATCCAAAGTGGGTCTTGGCCTCCGACGTCAAAGTTCGCCATTTTTTGCGGTCCTGTGCCAATTCCGCCCAATCGTGCACGTTAAGTGCTTTGAGGTCCTTGGCGACTTCGTCCCTCCAACGGTATCTCGGACGACCCACAGCCCTGACCTGATAGCCGAGCCGAACACCATCGGGGAAATAACAGCATCCCGACTACGCTGGCTCGGACACGTGGAGAGAATGGGAGAGGATCGAGCAACCAAAAGAGCCTATCTGGGACGACCAACGGGGCGACGTCATTTTTGAAAACAATGCGCATTTTTCGACGGGTTCCAAGAACAGAATCGTAGGTATCTGCTATGTTTTTACTTAGCAGATACGATTTTGTTCTTGGGACCCGTCGATTTTTACCATTAGTGAGGAAACCTGCACGTTTCGGATAATCGAATTGGAAAAAAATAAACAATCGA
This sequence comes from Cnaphalocrocis medinalis, assembly GCA_014851415.1. Taxonomy (NCBI): domain Eukaryota; kingdom Metazoa; phylum Arthropoda; class Insecta; order Lepidoptera; family Crambidae; genus Cnaphalocrocis; species Cnaphalocrocis medinalis. Next base: position 1,622,699 of record CM026303.1, read on the forward strand.
TCAAGTGGTCTGTGCAAATTCGATACCCTAGTAGCACATATTGATTCACGATTAAAACGTTACTAATTGTATTGTGAAACAAGATTTATAATACCCGGTATTCAACGATCAAATTATGCTTCATATGCAAATAATAAAATGGTTTCAGATTCACATTTACGCTTCATCGTGATTCGTCAGCGTTAAGTCATTACCTAATGACTTAACGCCTAGGGTTGCCACTTAGGCGTCTGGAAAAATACTACTAGGCATTTTAGTTGCGCGACCGGTCAAATGAGACGATGCCTGGCCAAACCCACCACCTTCCCATGGCCATACCAACACTACGGTTCATCATAAGCACCCCCGGTCGTCCACTGCTGGACATAGGTCTCCCCCAATGCACGCCACCGCTCCCGATTTTCGGCCACTCTCATCCAGCTCACTCCAGCCAGCCTTCGAATGTCGTCATCCCATCTTGTAGCAGGGCGTCCAACACTACGTTTCGTTAAATTCTACAAAACAAAAAAATATTAGTAACGTTGGGCTAAGACGGACCTGCAAAAATATTTTCAAATTCTGGGACGAAATGCTCCCAAGCCGGCAAAAGCCAGAAGGGATTAAATGATATAAATAATGTGATATTTCGTCGCGTACTGAAATAATCTCCATCGACTCCATCGTCCATGATTTGGTAACAGTCAGCCTCCTTTGTCCTATCGGGCGTGCCTGCGCGATGCACCGGATCAATACTGCAGCGCACGCGGCCCCGTGACCCAGTTGCAAGAGTTCTGTATATACTGCTGGTCCGAACTGGGAACTGAATCTATAGATAGATAGATGTTTATCCATACTAATACAGATCAGATACAGAGAGATACAGAGTGAATCTGTGAACATTTACATCCCTTTAATTACGTTTTCTACCAACCATTCTGAACAACATTTGTTCTATGACTTTTGAAAATTCGCATAAAAAAATTTCATCTTTCCATACAAAGTCGGTCACGTGACTTGGTCATTTTGTATAAAAGTATCAGCCTATATACTATCCCACTGCAGATCATAGAAATCTAGTCGTCGCTACTATGATGGGATTAGGCTTAATCACAACGTATGCCTAATGCGATTTTTTTTTTACCAACAGAGTTTCAAAGAGTTACAAAGCTTTAACAAGATTTAAATAAAACTAGGGGGGCCCACACACTAAGGTTGCAGTCCAGTAGACTTGATAGCACCTGAATTGGTATAGGAACAAAAGCAACATAGTTGAAGAATACCTAAATGACAAGAATTTGTGGAAATGATAAACTGTTCACCAACACTTTGTAGTGTATTATGAAATTTAAATTTTATTTAATTAAAAAAAAGGAATGATAACAAATATGAAAAGATTAAGTTTTACTGAGTTTCTTGCTGATTCTTCTCGGTAGAAATTTACCTTCCGAATCAGCAGTAGATTATAAAATTTGCCTTTCATAAATACTCTGTAAGGGACTTAAATTGAATAAAGAGATTTTTGTTTTTTTTTATTATTTTTGATTGAAGATATCCTGTTTTTTTTTTAATATCCCCTTTATTCCTCAACGCATCTGGTGAAGACACAATGGAATATAATGATGTCTGCAACGGGCTGTCTGGATGCATCCGTGGGGTTGAATTGTAGTAAGGTGTTTGGGGAACAAGGCGAAAGACTGTGCGTACAAAGTTACTGTTACTATGGGGTTGACGTTACATTTTGTAACGTAGACACTTAGTCATTTAGAAAGAAATAATGAAAATACATTAAAATAAATGCGCCAGACAATCACACCAACCAATCTGGTCTTGAACTAGAGCAACCCCTGTACTATGAGTCTGTCCATTGCAACTAGAGGCTTGCCCATGCTTGTGACTTAAGTTTTCTTGAAGGTATATTAGAACCAGTCAAACAACTTCCCTTTGTTTCAAACGTCTCAGTTACAGGTTTATGCAAAATTCTCTGCCCTTCTATTGCAAGTAGAGGTTTACCAATGTTTGTTACCTTAGTTCTCCTGAAGGTCTATTGGAATCAGTCAAACAACTCCCTTTGTTTCAAACGTCTCAGGTATAGGTTCTCGCGAAATGCCGTGCCCTGGTCATTGCCACTAGAGGCGTGCCTTTGTCTGTTACCTTAGTTCTCTTGAAGGTCTATTGGAACCAGTCAAACAACTCCCTTTGTTTCAAACATGTCTTGTCATTCTGGAATCAACTTCCCGCAGCGGCATTTCCGAACCGGTACGACATCCAAATCTTCAAGAAACGAGCCTATACCTTCCTAAAAGGCCGGCAACGCATCGGCACTCCTACTGTTGTAGCTGATGTCTATGGGCGGCGGTGTTCACTTACCATCAGGTGACCCGCTTGCTCGTTTGCCTTCCTATACTATAAAAAAAAAGAAAAAAAAACGTCTCAGGTACAGGTTCTCGCGAAATTCGGTGCCTTGTCTATTGCCACTAGAGGCTTACCTAATACCTAGTCTGTGGCCTTAGTTCTCCTGAAGGTCTATTGGAATGAGTAGAACAATATAAGAAACATTTATTTACACTGCAATTTCCCTTCGTTTCAAACGTATCAAGTACAGGTTCTCGCAAAATGCCCTGCTCTCTCCAATCTATCCATTGCCTTTGGATACGTAAGATTCTAGTTACCGATCTCTGTGACCTTAGTTCTTCTGAAGGTCTTGAACAATTCCCTTTGTTTCAAACGTATCAGGTACAGGATCTCGCCAAATGCCCTGTCCCGTTCAATCTATCCATTGCCTTTGGATACGTAAGATTCTAGTTACCGATGTCTCTGACTTTTGTTCTCCTGAGGGACTATTGAACTATTTCCCTTTGTTTCAAACTTATCAGGTACAGGTTCTCGCAAAATGCCCTGCCCTGACCAATCTATCCATTGCCTTTGCATAGGTAAACTCAGGTTACCGATGTCTGTGACCTAAGTTCTCCTGAAGGTCTTGTACAATTCCCTTTGTTTCAAACGTATCAGGTACAGGATCTCGCAGAATGCCCTGCCCTGTCCAAAGTGTCCAATCTATCCATTGTCTTTGGATACGCAAGACTGTAGTTACCGATGTCTGTGACCACAGTTCTCCTGAAGGTCTTGAACAATTCCCTTTGTTTCAAACGTATTAGGTACAGGTTCTGGCAAAATGCCCTGCCCTGACCAATCTATCCATTGCCTTTGCATAGGTAAACTCTGGTTACCGATGTCTGTGACCTAAGTTCTCCTGAAGGTCTTGAACAATTCCCTTTGTTTCAAACGTATCAGGTACAGGATCTCGCAAAATGCCCTGCTCTCTCCAATCTATCCATTGCCTTTGGATACGTAAGATTCTAGTTACCGATCTCTGTGACCTTAGTTCTTCTGAAGGTCTTGAACAATTCCCTTTGTTTCAAACGTATCAGGTACAGGATCTCGCCAAATGCCCTGTCCCGTTCAATCTATCCATTGCCTTTGGATACGTAAGATTCTAGTTACCGATGTCTCTGACTTTTGTTCTCCTGAGGGACTATTGAACTATTTCCCTTTGTTTCAAACTTATCAGGTACAGGTTCTCGCAAAATGCCCTGCCCTGACCAATCTATCCATTGCCTTTGCATAGGTAAACTCAGGTTACCGATGTCTGTGACCTAAGTTCTCCTGAAGGTCTTGTACAATTCCCTTTGTTTCAAACGTATCAGGTACAGGATCTCGCAGAATGCCCTGCCCTGTCCAAAGTGTCCAATCTATCCATTGTCTTTGGATACGCAAGACTCTGTAGTTACCGATGTCTGTGACCACAGTTCTCCTGAAGGTCTTGAACAATTCCCTTTGTTTCAAACGTATTAGGTACAGGTTCTGGCAAAATGCCCTGCCCTGACCAATCTATCCATTGCCTTTGCATAGGTAAACTCTGGTTACTGATGTCTATGACCTAAGTTCTCCTGAAGGTCTTGAACAATTCCCTTTGTTTCAAACGTATCAGGTACAGGTTTTCTCAAAATGCCCTGCCCTCTCCAATCTGTCCATTGCCTTCGGATACGTAAGACTCTAGTTACCGATGTCTGTGACACTGAGGTCACAACCTTCAGCAGAACTAAGTCTCCTGAAGGTCTATTGAACAATTCCCTTTGTCTCAAACGTATCAGGCACATTTTCGTGTGGTGTTGGCATCAGGCTGGGCGTGTCTCATGCACCGGGTCGATACTGCACCGCGCAGACGGCCCGATGACCTAGATACCAGGCCACGCCCCGCCCTACCCGCAGTGAAGCGAGGGCCAGTGGTAGAAGTTAGATGCTGTGTTCCCGACTGTCCTTGATAGATAGATAAATCGTTTATTGCAGCAAAACCCACCCATTGACGACCCATTTGGCGTAGTGGTTTGAGCGCCGGTTGAGACGCAAGGGGTTCGATTCCTGCACCAAGACAAATGTTTGATATGTTTTTAAACTTTCGCGTGCGCCTCCAGTTCGCTTGTGACCACGGCTGTTGTAACGCAGTCGAAACGTCAAGCAGTAAGTGCTAAAATGTACTTATTTATTTTCGTCGCGTTAAATGTTTGATGATGAAACAGATAATTGTCTTGGGTCTGGGTGTTTGTAGTTCCTTCGTTGTTTCTGGTTTCCATAGTACAAGGAAAAACCTTAGTTTGAGACCAGGACAATTATGTGATGTTGTCTCAATTAATTATTTTAAAAGACACCACATGCACATACAAATTACAATCCGGAAAAAATATGAGAAATATTGCAGAACCGAACAATTACTCATTATTCCTTGTCCTGCAGGTGTGCCGCAGCAGTGCATTTTGAATTAAAGTAATGGGCTAAAACTCCTCCTTTTTAGGGTTCTTTTCCGTATGGCGTTTGCTTGAATTCTAACAAAAATCTTTTCCGTCCCATATCTGTTTCACCACAAGTACCAATGGCGTCTCCCACGATTAAGTCCGTATGCCAAGAACGCGGGAAGGACCAAAGGAAGGTGGTGGGTCATGTCCTTCGTAGGGTTTCGTTGCCGTTTAGTACCGGTCCATGATCTTGGGGTCCCGGGTTCGCTCGATTCCCGGGTCGAACAAAACTGTGTTTCAAATTTTTCGAACATAGCTCGGGTTTGTGATTTGTGATCACCAATCCGCATTAGGCAAGCGTGGTGAATTACCCTAATCCTATCATAGTAGCAATGATTGAATTCTATGTTGGAGGCCTTTGCCCTGCTGTAGGACAGTATATAGGCTTATACTTGACATTTTTCTATTTCTAAAGACCTCAATAAAATACTCGTGAATAGGCGACTTCACTGCCACAATATACCCTGTGCCACCGGACGCGGGTGGCGCGATGGCGGGTGCCGGGGCCGCCTCATATTGGAAATGGGAAATGAATTTATTAACTGCGCACAAACTATGAAGTAGGACGAGAACTAAGTCATAATGCGATTATGTCAGATTAGTTCGTGGGCTTTCAGCATAATTCAACAGAATAACCGCAAATAGATTAATGCGAACTAATGGAATTATGAAATACACAAATTTTAGTCGGTTTAATCCCGAAGCGCTCATAATATGTAACACGAATAAAGCTCGTGTAGCATGTCAAATCATTGTATTTGGAAATTACTATTAGCATTAAGTTCTGTTATGTGTTGTGCAATAAAGAGTATCTATCTATCTATCATCAAGAACTATCACAGGTCGTCAGCGCACTTGCGACTCCTCTGGTGTTGCGAGTGTCCATGGGCGGCGGTAATCACTTACCATCAGGTGATCCGTCTGTTCGTATGCCCCCTATATCATAAAAAGGCACTGCAGATTGGATAAACACGGCTTCAGATAGGGCTGCCGTCAGCCTGGTTTTGAAATAATAAAACTTACTACGCTGGCTCAGCGATCCTAGAGGTCTTGGCCTCCGACGTCAAAGTTCGCCATTTGGTTCGGTTTTGTGCCAATTCCTACCAATCATTCCCGACTACGCTGCTGTGCTGAGTGAATGGGAGTGGATCGAGCGGCCAACAGAGCTTACCTGGGAGGAGCAAAGGGGCGCCGTCTTGTGGGGCGTCCGAGATACCGCTGGAGGGACGATTTTGCTAAGGACTTCAACCGATTCATTGCTTAGCCCACTTTCAGGGAGGAACTTTTGCCCATGGCGGCTAACAAATCTTCTGTGACGCCTAATAGCGTTAGCCGTCACACAGTAAAGTGACGCCCTTAGGCGTCTTCGCCATGATTAAGCACATTTTGCTTTAAGTTATTATTTTGACTTGTTTATGACTGTTTACATTCAGTCGGCATCAAATATCAATAATTCTTTAATACGCCATTCGGCGTTATAGGTACGCCATGCGTAAAAGATTTAAATGACGCCTTAAGGCGTCATCCGCAATGAATCGGTAGCACTAATATGATAATAATGATTATATTAAATAGCGAAATAAAAGAGCTAATAGCACTAATTTGTGTACAAAGTTATCTGTCTCAAAAAACATTATGACTAACCAACATCAAGATATTTTAGTTTCTGACTGTACGCGCTCAAATGATAAAATTTTCATCATCTCCTAATGAGTTATTTTCACGTAACGGCTGGGAGAGAGCCAAGTTTAAAAATACCTTTGCCAGAGTAAATAGCGGTTATGATATGACCCAGTTTGCTCCACGAAGTAAACAAACAGATGTGGAGATGGTTAAATCTTTGATCTTGCGCGCGCTCTTGCCAAATATAACTAGGGGCTTATGTAATGTTTTCCTTCTAAGGATTTATAGATAAGAATAAGAAACTTTTATCTGCCTAACACAAGACACACCATATAGACAATAACAATACGAAGCACTAGGATATAGAATTGATTAAAGATACAAAAAAACATATTAAACATAAAAAGTAAAGTATCAGTCTATATACTGTCCCACTGCAGGGCAAAGGCCTCCATCATAGAAATCAAATTATCGCTACTATGATGAGATTAGGCTTGACCACCAATTAAACATACGCCAAAGGTCGCGGGTTCGATCCCCACCCTGGATGAACATTCATGTGATGAACACTTAGTCTTGTGTTTGTTATTATATTTGTGATCCTCTGTAATGTATCTGTAACACACACACACACACACACACACACAAGTGCTTAAGCTACTTCGTAGGGACGAAATCAGGTCAATGTATGAGACGTTGTGGTGTGTGAATTCATAAAAAAAAACAAAGTATCCATAACTTAACCATACTTATCCAAGCGTTTCTTTATTTCCAGATGGACATTTACGTGCAGACAGCGAACCCGATAGTCGAAGAAGTCCTGAAGGGCTACAATGGGACCATCTTCGCGTACGGACAGACGGGCACCGGCAAGACGTACACGATGGCGGGGTCCAGTACAGCCCCCGAGCTGCGCGGGATCATACCGAACTCGTTCGCGCATATATTCAGCCATATCGCACGGGCTAATGATGACGAGAAGTAAGTAGTATCTAAGTTAGTGGTCCCAGTTTCTTTTTAGACTATTGGCCAACGCTTGACCACAATCGCACCTGATGGGAAGTGACGATAAGATCTAGGAGCATATAGTGATAGCTAGCTATGAGTTGATGCATGGAAGCAACTTGGTCAGTTGCATTTCAACTTGCACAACTTGAAAATCAAATATCTTGAGCTTGGACTTCTGGCTTTCATTTAGCGACCAAGTCTGAGGCAGAATTCAGCCGTCAATGAGTTTCCGCTTTAGTGATAGAACCTAACCGTGGGAGAGCCACGCTTCACCATTAATAGGCCGGCTCGTTAGGAGTAATACCATGGCCTTACAGAAGACCGGCGTGAAATAGCGCTTTCGCTGAGTTTCACCGAGTGAGTGAGGGTACCGTAGGTCTAATCGGGGGCAAAAGGGGTTTATAGCCCCTTTTTACGTGCAGACAGCGAACCCGGTAGTCAAAGAAGTCCTGAAGGGCTACAATGGGACCATCTTCGCGTACGGACAGACGGGCACCGGCAAGACGTATACGATGGCGGGGTCCAGTACAGCCCCCGAGCTGCGCGGGATCATACCGAACTCGTTCGCGCATATATTCAGCCATATCGCTCGGGCTAATGATGATGAGAAGTAAGTACTAGTAAGTCTGGCCGGACGGAAGGAGCGTGTGGTAGTTACCCTGCCTGAAACGCGGTCTCTCCTCAAAGGTCGAGGGTTCGATCCACACCTTGGACAAATATTCATGTGATAAACACTTGTGTTCGACTGCTCCAAAGAATAAAGTCCGATCTCATCATTCATTTGCCTGCCCTATTCCCAGGTTATCTGGGGTCGGCGTAGTATGTTTTCTTCTTCCATTCGTCCCTGTCATTCGTCATCGTATCATCCACTCCCTTTTCAGTCATATCATTCTTCACACAATCCATCCATCTCTTTTTTGGCCGTCCTCTGCTTCTTGGCCCATTTACATTCATACCCATCACTCTTTTGGTTACGTGTTCCTCCCCTCTTCTCATAACATGGCCATACCAGGAGAGACGATTTCCCGTTAATTTATCAGTAATAGGTAATAGGAAAAAAATAAAGAATAAAGTCCGATCTGCAATGTATTAATATATGTAGAAGATCGGACTTTGTTCTTCGGAGGAAGCTGTTTGTTCAATGTCTGAGTGTAGGCTGCAGCAGGCTGGGCGCAGTATAAGCCGGCTTTCCGCCTGGGTAGGGGCGTGAAGTAAGGTTCTTCAACCCGTATTCTTGTCCCCTACTGAGTACGCTTAGGGTCACTACCAAATGCGCCAGCCGGCCAGTAAACTGACCATAACTAAGTAATATGTGTATGTATGTATACCCTTTATAGAACGGCCCATATAAAGTGGCGTGTAAACTGGACAGTCACCTTAAGGTCAATAATTCAACGATTTTTGACCCCAATGATTAAATACGATAACCAGTAAGTTTAGGTGGGCGTTAAAGGGTTAAGTATTATATGTATATTTCCTCTATGTCTTGCGTGTGACCTTCGCAACCCTTTACCAGGGGAACCAGAGCAACTGAACACGCGGACACCAACTACTTTTCTATTAAAATAATTTGTGTCTCTTTCCAATCTCCAGGTTCCTGGTATGCGTGACATACCTGGAGATCTACAATGAGGAGGTGCGCGACCTGCTCGGGAACAACCCGCACCAGAGCCTCGAGGTGAAGGAGCGGCCCGACATCGGCGTCTTTGTCAAGGATCTCACCGGTAAGATATGGTTCTTAGCATGGACGTATATAAGGGGGGAGGACCAGGGGGTCCGGACCCCCCCCCATTGAGGCCTGGTTTGACATAAGGTTGAATCGGCTATAGCCAAGGGCGACTTAATTAAGGGGTCGGCAAGGTTGGTGGGGTAGCAAAAGCCCTGGGACGGCAAATCAACAAATCAACCTCACGTTCTTCAAGAATGCGTACATGTAATAACGCACGCTGGGTCCAGCCGGTCCTTGAATTGTACTTCGGGAGAGCCTTACAATTAGGGAAATTGTTAAATCCGAGCAGGGGGGGGGGGGGGGGATTCGTAATTGTTTTGCAATGTGGGACACCCCCCTTGTCAAAGCTATATATACGTCCGTGGTTCTTAGACTTCTGAATCATTTGGAAATGCTCCTTTTGGGCAGTGGTAACTCCACACAGAGGTGGCGCAAGGCGTAGGCGTGGTCAGGCCTGTCCCACTCCGCGTGTAGGCATCGAACTTGCAAGTACATGCGGCGTCCCCTCCGGAGGGGAAAATTAGTAGAAAATCACGAACGAGCGGCGACGCACGCGCGACAGTTGCTTGCGATAAAAAGAGAACGCACTTCTAGGCATGAATAATGATAGGCATTGAACGCTGGTCGGAATTTCTACGTTATGTTATGGTAGCCTGAGTCTTCATTTCCATAAACGGTTTTAGGAGTGGGCTTTCTGTACATGTACCACGGCCTCGCGGTACAAGGGGCCTCGCGCCTCAAAATATCTCTCGGGTCTCGGGCTAGATCCCCGGGTCGGGCCAAAATGTATACCTGAGTTTTTCTGTTAGAAATTCCGAAGTGTGGAAGTCGGCGGTCTTGTACGTGCCTCGGAAAGCACGTTTAGCTGTTGGTCCTGCCCCCAATCCCACTTCAGTCGTGTCACATAGGTGTCCCATCGAAATATGAGGAGACAGTGCATCTGTGGGTGCGCACACACTTGTCCACTATAAATGTCCTGCGTCGATGACCAATCGATTAGATTGGCCCCCACAGCCGTATCATCGATTAGGAGGGTTATTATTATTGAACTGTAATTTAAATAATATGTAATATTTTTTGATTATAAATAAATTTTAATTTAACTGTGGGAGAGCCACGCTTCGGCATGAATGGGCCGGCTCGACCGGAGTGATACCACTGCCTTACAGAAAACCGGCGTGAAGCAGCCCCAGTGCTGTGTTTCGTCGAGTGAGTGACGGTACCGGAGGCCCACCCGGGGGGGAAGGGGATAAAAGGTTGGCGGCGCACTTGTAATTCCACTGGTGTTGCAGGTGTCCATGGGCGGCGGCAATTGCTTACCATCAGGTGATCCGCCTGCTCGTCTGCTACCTGTCACATAAAATAAAATGATATGATTTGAAATATTTTTTCATTATTTCTCTCCAGGCTACGTAGTCCACAACGCAGACGAGCTCGAGAAGATAATGGCTGTCGGCAACAAGAACCGCCACATCGGCGCCACCGCCATGAACACCGAGTCATCTAGATCACACGCGATATTCTCCATCACTGTCGAGTCGAGCAAGCGAGGCGCGGATGGAAAGATGCACGTCAAGATGGGGAAACTGCACCTTGTTGACTTGGCGGTACGGAATATTTTTGGTTAAACAAAAATGAGTTTTAAGATTCAAAATCCTTTGTAACTTTTGCGACGGATTTTTGGGGAACTAAGGGTGCGTTTCCACAAAAGCGAAGCGTGGAGTCAAGCGGAGACTTGTAAAAATTGACCAATCACACTGCTCAAAATACACATCTCATCTGATTGGTCAATTTTAGCAAATTTATTGTCACTTTAGTAAAAACTAGTGGCCCGCCCTCACTTCGCTTCGGGACCGTAATTCAGAAATGAACTAATAAATGGCGCTGTGCTAAATTACATCGCGCAAGCGTTTCGTGTTTTCGGTTTACCTGTAAGCCTTGTCGTTGTCCATAGAAGTTATCTCTTTATAAATAGTATAGAAGAAGAAGATATAGATATTGCCCCTTATTTTAAAGGACATAAAACATAATATCCATAATTCAGATAGTGAGCATTAAGGTTAAATTATTTCTCCAAGTTCGGCATTTAGTGTATTTACGGGTACGGCACCTTTTAGTTTGACACAAAACTGTCTATCTGGTTTATTAGGATAGTAAATTCTAAGTAGGTATGTTTATTTATTTACTTTAACAATGGTAATAAGACCTTACAGTTGCCCAAAGCGCTCTTATATGGGGCTAAGGATGATTTTATGTTAACAAAATTTATGTAGTTAAGTCTCGAGTGATCCAGAAACATTAGATAGAGAAAGATACGAGTTCTCATATAAAGTTCTGCACTGAAAACTGATTCCAGCACTATGTTATTAACCCTAGAAAGATAATCTACGTCCGCGAGACGTAGAGAGCGGTTAAATATGGCTATTTCTTTTTACCTGAAATGCGCAGCGCGCTGTCTCTCTCAGGCAACTCAGTCATCGACCAGAGCTACCCTGAGACGGCTGCGTTGTAGCGGTAAGTACCCTTAAAACCTAGATACAGCTGTGGCGTACGTCCACGAGACGTATGATTATCTTATGTGTAACAATTACAAGATCGGCTGTTGTTTTGGTTTTTATATTTTAACGCATTTTTTTATATTTAAGGTACATATTAAAATGACTAGTTAAAATTACTAGTCAAAGAGCGTTACATGAGGAAGAGATACAGTAATATTTGGTGGGAAATGAAGAGGATTCACCCCAGAAAAGTGATAGCGAAACGGAAAACCAACTTTTTGAAGATGATGTGCAAAGCGACACAGAAGACGAATTAGTCGATGAAGTTGTTGAACCGTCAGATTGTCCTTCTGATGTACCCGAGTCAATTCAACCTGTAGCGTCGACTTCGAATATAATTCCCTCATAAGACACACGTATAGTTATCCCGTCTCAGCTTACACTTCGAGGTAAAAATAAGTACTGTTGGGCTACAAGCAAGGGTCAAAGTCGCGGCAGGACATCGGCTCATATGTCATATATTGTCATAATGTAGCATTTATATATAGTAAAAAATGCCATATAATTTCAATTTAAGACTGGGAGTCATATAAAAAGATCCTATTAAGAAGTGAAGTCTATTTTTGATTACTTTTAAGATAATTTTTTATTCGCAGTTCTAACTTTTAACTAAATAAATATAGTAACATAATATATGCTTTGTTTGTTTACATAATACTTAAACTAACATGTCAGATCCATAAATAACATAAATCACTTATATTTAACAACATATTGTTAATAACGTGGCATACGTCTATGGAACGTATGATTATCTTTAACGCCATCTGGAATATGATTATCTTTCTAGGGTTAAGGTACATATTTCCATGAACAATAGAGTTGATTTTTTTTTCATTTTGTTCTAGGGTTCCGAACGTCAAAGCAAGACTCAAGCAACAGGAACCCGCCTGAAGGAAGCAACCAAGATCAACCAGTCGCTCTCAGTGTTGGGCAATGTGATCTCCGCCCTGGTTGACGGGAAATCTACGCACATTCCCTACAGAAACTCGAAGCTGACGAGACTGCTCCAAGACTCTTTGGGAGGCAACTCTAAGACTGTTATGGTGAGTCAAAATCCTAATCCTAACTAGTCCTAATCCTAACTATATCCTATAACTTATATTATAAATGCGAAAGTAACTCTCTCTGTCTGTTACTCTTTCACGCCAATACTCTTGAACGGATTTGAATGAAATTTGATATACAGATGGTCTAGACCCTGAGAAAGGACATAGGCTACTTTTTATTTAAGCTATACTAAAGCCCAGGATGCGAATTCTTGGTTTTCGCCTTCTATGTCGAGTCGACTTCATGGAACGCACAACCCATAGAACACAGATTACAGTCAAAATTCCTTATCTTGTTCTCCTATCGGTCTATGTGTTTTAATTCAAATGGTCGAAGACTGTCCCAGGTATACGAATCAATTTAGTAAACTACTACATTGTCTAAATTTTCTTGGGTCACCTGGTACTCATAGTGCAGGGGTTGCCCTAATTGGAGTGGCTTGCTCAGTATCACGACTCCGCGAGGGAAAAAATCCTACTGGGTGTCCTGGTAGGTCGCGCATTTGGGAAGGGCTGCATTGCGCCAAACAATCTGGCTCAAAGTGGCGAGCGCGATTTGCGGCACGGTCCAGTCCCGGCTGTGGGGTATCCGACCGCGATTGCGCTGAGATGGACACCCCAGGGGTTTTGGTTAGGGTTAGAGTCCCACACACCACCTTGTCCCCCACATGTGGCAAGGTGAAGGCCATGATGGTTTTCCCTGGAAAAAAAAGGGGTTGCCCTAATTTGAGGCCAGATTGATTGGTGTGATTGTCTGTCGCATTTATTTATTATTATTATTATTTATAGATCGCGACCATCGGGCCGGCGGAGTGCAACTACGTGGAGACGATCAGCACGCTGCGCTACGCCAACCGCGCCAAGAACATCGAGAACAAGACGCACGTCAACAGCGAGCCGGGAGACGCGCTGCTCACCAGGTACCTTCACCACTGTATAGACCGCGGCCATCGGCTGCAACTACGCGGAGACGATCAGCAACAAGAACATCGAGAACAAGCGCACGTCAACAGCGAGCCGGGAGACGCGCTGCTCACCAGGTACCTTCACCACTGTATAGACCGCGGCCATCGGCTGCAACTACGCGGAGACGATCAGCAACAAGAACATCGAGAACAAGCGCACGTCAACAGCGAGCCGGGAGACGCGCTGCTCACCAGGTACCTTCACCACTGTATAGACCGCGGCCATCGGCTGCAACTACGCGGAGACGATCAGCAACAAGAACATCGAGAACAAGCGCACGTCAACAGCGAGCCGGGAGACGCGCTGCTCACCAGGTACCTTCACCACTGTATAGACCGCGGCCATCGGCTGCAACTACGCGGAGACGATCAGCAACCGCGCCAGGAACATCGAGAACAAGCGCACGTCAACAGCGAGCCGGGAGACGCGCTGCTCACCAGGTACCTTCACCACTGTATAGACCGCGGCCATCGGCTGCAACTACGCGGAGACGATCAGCAACCGCGCCAGGAACATCGAGAACAAGCGCACGTCAACAGCGAGCCGGGAGACGCGCTGCTCACCAGGTACCTTCACCACTGTATAGACCGCGGCCATCGGCTGCAACTACGTGGAGACGATCAGCAACCGCGCCAAGAACATCGAGTCAACAGCGAGCCGGGAGACGCGCTGCTCACCAGGTACCTTCACCACTGTATAGACCGCGGCCATCGGCTGCAACTACGAGGAGACGATCAGCAACAAGAACATCGAGAACAAGCGCACGTCAACAGCGAGCCGGGAGACGCGCTGCTCACCAGGTACCTCCACCACTGTATAGACCGCGGCCATCGGCTGCAACTACGCGGAGACGATCAGCAACCGCGCCAAGAACATCGAGAACAAGCGCACGTCAACAGCGAGCCGGGAGACGCGCTGCTCACCAGGTACCTTCACCACTGTATAGACCGCGGCCATCGGCTGCAACTACGCGGAGACGATCAGCAACAAGAACATCGAGAACAAGCGCACGTCAACAGCGAGCCGGGAGACGCGCTGCTCACCAGGTACCTTCACCACTGTATAGACCGCGGCCATCGGCTGCAACTACGCGGAGACGATCAGCAACAAGAACATCGAGAACAAGCGCACGTCAACAGCGAGCCGGGAGACGCGCTGCTCACCAGGTACCTTCACCACTGTATAGACCGCGGCCATCGGCTGCAACTACGTGGAGACGATCAGCAACCGCGCCAGGAACATCGAGAACAAACGCACGTCAACAGCGAGCCGGGAGACGCGCTGCTCACCAGGTACCTTCACCACTATATAGTCCGAGGCAAGAAAGTGTAATTATGACCTTGAGTGCGCAGAAACCAATTTTAATAGAAAGTCTTCTTTTTTACAAGTACGCCAAAAAACGGTCATAGCTATTTCTTTCGTGCCGCCAGCTATACAGCCTCTACGTTCCTGCCGGGCTAACATGCGCGCCGCGAGATAATTTGTCGACACTCGTATTGTGTCGGCGCAAGTTGCTTCTCGCTCACCTGACTGAGCGATGAGCGGGATAGAAGGATGCGCTCTCGCGAACGAGAGTCGATAAAATTTTGTCGTGGTACGCATGTTAGGCCTACTGGAGACTAATTTTTGAATTTGTCGTCTGACTTAAAAATGTGTGAGTCGTATGATTTTCGACATCCGCATTTTTGAATCATTCGAAAACGTGCGTTTGCAACGAGTGGTGTGAACCACTCGTTCCTGCGAGGCAAGTGGACGCATTTACGTCAAAATATTTATGTTCCGTTAAACGTTTACGATAACTTCGATCTTTTATTTCTTTACAGATTCCAACAAGAGATAGACCAACTCAAGAAACAACTTGAAGATTCTGCAAACGGTGAGTAGATAGTGTAACGATGGTAAACTCCTACGGTGCTGGCCGGTATTTTTGAAAGAGAATCTGTCGTCTATTTTTGAATAGTAGACAGCTAAGTTTACAGTTAGGAAAAATAAGTCTTGCGATCTCTACAGGGTGTAACAAAACGCGGGTATTATCCCAAAGTGAACTGATTCTGACAAACATTACAAATCTCATATTAGAGTTTTTAACCTTCCAAGTTTAAGTTTACGATTATATTATTAATAGTTACTTGACGACCTCGATGGCGCAGTGGCTTAGGTGTTCGCCCGAAGCGCGAAAGGTCCCGGGTTCGATTCCCGGTCAAGTCAACTTAGGAAACTGCATTTTCTAAGTTGTCTTGGGTCTGGGTGTGCTGGGTTGACGCCCCCAGTTAAATCGTCAACTGGTACTCATAGTACAGGGGTTGCCCTAGTTTGAGACCAGGTTGATTGGTGTGATTGTCTGGCGCATTTATAGTTAATAGAAATCCGATTCTTCGTGAAATCCATTTCTATTCGCACATCACTAGTGAGCAACCAGCTGATAAGGATATTAACCTTTGACAGATAATGAAGCCGAAGAAGAAGAGGAAGAAGTGACAGGAGAGGAGCTGTCAGATGACACCCTCACTGACCCGGAGCTGGACTCGCTCGACCCGGAGGAGAAGAAGATGAGACGCAAGATGCGCCGGGAGGAGAAGGTAAGGGACAAACACTTAGATGAACAAGTGACAGGAGAGAAACTGTCAGATGACACGCTCGACCCAAGAGGGTAAATAAGGGGGTGTTTATTCATGTTACCTAAATACCTACTATGAGGGCTTCGGAATAGGGTATTTGACTAATTTTTTTTATGTGTTTAATCAAAAGACCCCTCTATTTAAGAAAAATTGTTGATAGAATTATTTGATTCTGATTTGAATTACCTGAGATATCACAACTTTAAGAGCACATATTTTACGCAGGCCCAAAAACGCTTTATACGAATGGCTAATGGCGTGTGACGTCACACGCAAGTATCTTGTATGCGCGTCTAGTAAATTTTGTTTGGTAGCTATATCAAATGTTTCGTTTATGTACATGGTTTTATAATAAAAGTTTGTGTATAATGTATGGGTAGTTCAATGATATAATTATTTTTATAATATTATAAAGTTTAAAAATGGACTTGCCCATAAAACTTTAAATAATCACAAAACCAGCTAGAAGTTATATTTTTAACTGAAAATTTAGGCTATTGGTTCTTATTTACCAATATTTTGGTAAAGTATCAATATTTTTTACTAGATCGAGATTAGTCAAATACCCAATTAAAACGAATAAAATTCAACAGTGTATTAAAATTAAATGAGTGTATTGTGTTTTACAGGAGAAGCTTAACAGAGAGAAAGCACACCAGGCGCGTAAAGTGCTCGAGGAGAA
The DNA here is from genome assembly GCA_014851415.1 of Cnaphalocrocis medinalis. Lineage (NCBI taxonomy): Eukaryota > Metazoa > Arthropoda > Insecta > Lepidoptera > Crambidae > Cnaphalocrocis > Cnaphalocrocis medinalis. The sequence continues at coordinate 1,639,761 of CM026303.1, forward strand.
GAAGGCTGAACTGCAGAGAACCAAGTGAGTGCTAGAGATATCCAACAACTGTAATTTTTTATCTATTTCAGCTCCCTTTTTATTTTTTATCTATCATCATTAGTTCCAAAGACAAAGAGTTGCGAAGTTCCCAATCAGAAAAGGAGAGCGATACGCTATTAATGACGTCACTAGGCTCGTGCTTCCTACAAGCGCCGCACAAAATTTTGTTTAAGAAAGAGACATTTATATCAAAAGTTTGTTGCTGTATAACTTTCTTGTATTTAAAACTTTTTAAAAAGGTTTCTTCAATAATCGTACACGTATACAGTAAATTATCGAGTCTATACTCTGATTTTTAATCATTTGGAGTATACTGACAGATGCAAATGTTTTTTTTTTTAATTATGGCCTGTATTGTGTTCATACACATTTAATTTTGCCAATGTCAAGTGTAGTTTGATAAAGTGTAGTCAACAGTCGAAGTCAGTCGAAGTCACAGTCATTCAATAAAACGCCGGTGTTTAGCGTTTTAATGACCTAAGGATTCTGTGGAGACTATTTTTAACAAAGCCGTAGGTTTTAAGACTCTATTAGGTCAAAGCAAATTGTTCACGTGACAACTCACTCGACACACAATAGCAGTGTTAAAAACGACACAATTCAATGATTCTTATATTAATATCACCCTGCGGCACTTCACTGCACAAAGTAACACCAAATTTGTACACTAAAAACCACTAGATACTAATTAAAAACCTTTGGATTGCATCAGCCGATGCGGCTTGTTTCACAGTTACCCACAGAATCGATGCAAATGTCAAGATTCCATACATTTTGACATTTTGAATCTGTCAAATTGAGTGATAATGTATGGGGATGACACATTGACATCTGTCTGTTTACTCCACATGATTAAATATCCGAGTTTAGGTATCTAAACTCGGATATTTCAACAACAGTACTGCAGTCCTGGAACAACTTGCCGGCTTCTGTATTTCCAGAGAGCTACAATTTGGGTGTCTTTAAGTCGAGAGTGAATAGGCTTTTTCTCGGAAAGCACGCTACATCTTAGACCTCATTGTCACTCCATCAAGTGAGATGAGGTCAAGTGCAAACCCATCTTATATAAAAAAAAACAGTAAAACACCTATTGAATCTTGCCATCTCACAGGAAACAACAAGAAGAACTGAAAGAGAAGCTACAACGTCTAGAGTCCAAGGTCCTGGTCGGAGGGGAGAACCTGCTGGACAAGGCGGACGCGCAGCGCCGGCTGCTGGAGCAGGCCTCGCGGGAGCTGGAGCAGAGGACCCTCAACGAGCTGCGGCTGCAGAAGGACTTGCAGAAAAAAGAGGTGAAACAAAAAAAAATCTCAACTCAACATCTCAAACACTGACTTGAATCCATACTAAATAGCTTATGGGGCTACAATGACGAAACTAGCGCCGCCAACCTGTTTATATTGATTGGGGTCGCCCCAATGATATAATATATTTTTCGAGAAATTAAATTTCTACATACTTAGATGCATTAAATTGGATTTTTCGAGATGCAATACAATATTTTGTACACGTCACAAGTGACAATATTGATCATTATTGCTAAACGGACACTGTTATTCATTTATTTTAACCATCTAGCGGATTGTTCATAATAATGGGGGCTATCGCCATTACAATATTGCGACGCGCTTTTGCCCTTCGCAAACCTTTAACAGGAGAATCAGAGCAACTGAATCAGAAATAATGCACATAGATTTGAAAAATCCAGCGATACGTGCTCGGATTAGAACCACAAGTCACGTCACGACCCCTGTATAAATCCCTGTATACCCCTTATAAATAATAAATGTTTATTTGTATCAAATAGTTTTACAAATTAAGTGTAGACTTCCTCTATTAAGTACAAAAGCACCTGTGTCAGAGAAAGTCACTCTTCCTTAGCTTAAATTGTCATTACTTACCTTATCCACTGAGATACCAGCGCAGCAGTGGGACAGTATATAAAAAAAAACATTTATTTCAATAGTCTGTGTTACATTGAGTGGCCAAGTCTACCCAGTAAGTTGTCATAGACACTTGTATTGGGTATGGCTCACTTCTCCCGCACAGTATAGGCCGGCACTTTACTATGACCTTATATAATTTTATCTTTTTAGGCTGAAAGACTGGATTTGGAAGAGCGCTACTCCAGCCTGCAAGAAGAAAACGCGGCCAAAACACGAAAGCTTAAGCGAGCCGTGCAACTGCTAAACTCTGCCAAGGCAGAGCTAGCGGACCAGCAACGCGAACAACAGAGGGAGATGGAAGGCATACTGGATAGCGTGAGAGCGCTAAGGAGGGAGATACAGCTGGCTGACTTAGTGCTGGATTCGTACATTCCGAAGGAGTATCAGGTATGTTCCTTATTAGGGGGCAGTAATGTTCATATTCGTTTGGAAATTTCGGGCTGGCGGACCGGCAAACTCCCCCAAGGCAGAGCTAGCGGACCAGCAGCGCGAACAACAGAGGGAGATGGAAGGCATACTGGATAGCGTGAGAGCGCTAAGGAGGGAGATACAGCTGGCGGACTTGGTGCTGGATTCATACATTCCGCAGGAGTATCACGGCAAACTCCCCAAGGCAGAGCTAGCGGACCAGCAGCGCGAACACAGAGGGAGATGGAAGGCATACTGGATAGTGTGAGAGCGCTAAGGAGGGAGATACAGCTGGCGGACTTGGTGCTGGATTCATACATTCCGAAGGAGTATCAGGTATGTTCCTTATTAGAAAGCAGTAATGTTCACATTCGTTTGGCGATTTCGGGCTGGCGGACCAGTAGTGGAAACAACAGAGAGAGATGGAAGGCATACTGGATAGCGTGAGAGCGTTAGGAGGGAGATACAGCTGGCTGACTTGGTGCTGGATTCAACATTCCGAAGGAATATCAGGTTAGTGTACCTTATAACAGGCAGTAATGTTCATATTCGATTGGCAATTTAGGCTTGCGGACCGGCAGCGCGAACAAGAGAGAGATGGAAGGCATACTGGATAGCGTGAGAGCGCTAAGGAGGGAGATACAGCTGGCTGACTTGGTGCTGGATTCATACATTCCGAAGGAATATCAGGTTAGTGTACCTTATTAACAGGCAGTAATGTTCATATTCGATGGCAATTTAGGGCTTGCGGACCGGCAGCGCGAACAACAGAGAGAGATGGAAGGCATACTGGATAGCGTGAGAGCGCTAAGGAGGGAGATACAGCTGGCTGACTTGGTGCTGGATTCATACATTCCGAAGGAATATCAGGTTAGTGTACCTTATTAACAGGCAGTAATGTTCATATTCGATTGGCAATTTAGGGCTTGCGGACCGGCAGCGCGAACAACAGAGAGAGATGGAAGGCATACTGGATAGCGTGAGAGCGCTAAGGAGGGAGATACAGCTGGCTGACTTAGTACTGGATTCGTACATTCCGAAGGAGTATCAGGTATGTTCCTTATTAGGGGGCAGTAATGTTCATATTCGTTTGGCAATTTCGGGCTTGCGGACCGGCAGCGCGAACAACAGAGAGAGATGGAAGGCATACTGGATAGCGTGAGAGCGTTAAGGAGGGAGATACAGTTGGCTGACTTGGTGCTGGATTCATACATTTGGAAGGAATATCAGGTATGTTCCTTATTAGAAAGCAGTAATGTTCATATTCGTTTGGCAACCACACCATGGCAGAGCTGGTGAGCCAACAGAACAACAGAGAGATGGAAACATACTGGATAGAGTGAGAGCGGTAAGGAGGGAGATACAACTGGCTGACTTAGTACTGGATTTTTGTCACTTTTTACCGTCTTAAAAGGTACCTACTCTGATGGAAAAAAATCCATTCAAATGATGTTTTTCTACGATACAGGTACCAGAACGAACAGACGGATCACCTGATGGTAAGCGATTACCGCCGCCCATGTGGTGTCCATCCAACACCAGAGGAGTCACAAGTGAGCTGCCGACCTTTTATAAAGGAACACGTTCTCATTTTGATGGTTTGCAGGTCGTATCGGTCGGTAATACCGCAGTCGATAGTTCATTCCATAGTTATGTAGACGAGGCAGAAGGTTTCTTTGATGTGGATGGAATTTAGAGTTCGAGCGTGATGTACGGATATTCGGGGGCGTATTACAACTCCCTACACAAATCTTGTCGAATGTTTCTCGAACTTTCGATAGCTTTCCATTGCGAGTATGTGACGTGAAGGAGAAGGAAGGGAATATAGATCTTATCTAAAAGAGATAAGCTCTAATTCCGCTTGCACGGTATCCCCATGGTCGTATCATTATATTTGAAGGCACACGATATGCTACAGGGTCTCCCGCAGAATACCAGCGTCCTTTTCTGAGCGGGCGCCTATTTGGCACAATATCTGTTTTCTTTTTTCCTCTTTGTTTTTTTTTATTGTTGTTTTTTTGTATTTGTTTTTTTTGTAAATGTTTTATTCATTCATTCATTTGTTTGTTGCATTCCAGGCGCTGATCGAGCAGTACGTGCACTGGAACGAGCAGCTGGGCGAGTGGCAGGTGAAGTGCGTGGCGTACACCGGCAACAACATGACCACGCCGCAGCCCGACCACCCGCCGCCCGCCGCCGTCAAATACGTGAGTCACTTCATCTCCTCACTAGACTACGCCGCCTTGACTTAATTTTTAATTCAATTGACGACCCGGTTGGTTCAGTGGTAGTGAATGCTGCGTCTGGGCCAAGGGTTGCGGGTTCGATCCCCGCACAGTACAAACATTTGTGTGCATGAACATGTCTGTTTGTATTGGTCTGGGTGTTTTCTATGTATTATAAGTATGTATTTACAAAAGAAAAGTATTATATGTATATATTTGTAATCCCACTGTTGGTTCTGATATCTGTAAAACAGGTGCTTGAGCTACCTATCTCAGAGTCAGATCAATGTATGTGATGTAGTGAAATATTATTATATTAATTACATTTTTTCACTTAATTTTGACAACATCACATACATTGTCCTGGTCCCAAACTAAGGTTTTCCCTTGTGCTATGGAAACCAGAAACAACGAAGGAACCACAAACACAAACACCAATTCTGTCTAAATTGCTTGATGTTTTATTTCCGAACTGCCAAATCTGTAACCAGAAGAGTAACTACTGAGTTTCTTGCTGGTTCTTCTCGGTAGAAGAAATCTACTTTCCTAACCAGTGGTAGCTTACATTATATTTGACATTCATAAACGTTCTGTATGGACTTAAGGGGCTATACGAATGAAACTAGCGCCGCCAACCTATTTACACTGATTGTGGCAAAAAATATATTATTTTTGAAGAAAATAAAACATTAAGGCCCTATAACGATTTATTTGATTTGAAGAGACTCCGCCCATTCCCCCCGCACACCTCATGCAACACTCGTAACTTTGTCACTTGATCAAAGATTTTACACTATAACTAGATGGCGTACTCATTACTTGCATTCGAGCCTCGTGAGATGTCTTTAACTTGATTGGCATCCTACTCTAATAAGGTGACCACACGATTTAGATTTTCGATTACAATTATTGTTTGTCAAACTCAGTCCACCCACGTGGGAGTCGGGCATCGCTTTCTCTAGGAAACTCGTGAAGCCCATTCAAACTAGAAGGGCTAGCACGAACGTTTCAAAGTATCGTTTGAGTATTTATGAGCAATTTTGTATGAAAAAAACACAAGTTCCAAAAAAAAATTTCTTATTATGTATACGTACGATACGAAGAGACTACCGACTTTTCGAAAAGTTTGTGCTAGCCCTATTAGATTTTCTATTTACCTACCTATAATAATACACTCTGCGGCACATTTAACCGGCCATAGCGTATTGTTCATACAAACGTACTCGTACATACTTTACGATTTGAAGGTTCTATGGAGCAAGAGTATTGACTAAAATTTTTTTTTTTTCACAAACTCTTGGGGAAACTGGGGACTCTTGATCCCCATTGTTAGTTCTATAAAAACAAATCGTACATAGGTAGGCAATTTTGTTAACTACTGTTCCTTATTATTTGATTATTATATTTATTAGTGCTTCATATATATTTTTTTGCATTTTCCCAGAAGTTTCCAAAAGGATCAAGTGTCCCCTATTCTGGGAGACTTGATCCCAGTAACAGGTAGACTTGATCTTAGGGGATCAAATCTCTCTAATGCAAATTTGAAATAAATTAAAACCCGGTGTCTTTATAAAAGCATTATTTAATTTAACAAAATATTGAATTATATTGCTTAACATGTCTCACATGTCTCACTCAAGTTTAATTTTACATTGTCATTATTTTTAGTCACCTCTGTCTAATAACATTTTTAAAGTTACCTTTAAACATTATTAACCCAATTCGGAAATACTTACAACGGAAAAGAAAGGTACAGCCTTAACTTCCAACATTTTCCTTGATGCGGCAGGATGGGTCTTGAAATCTTTACCTGTGAAGTGCAAGCCGCAAACAGCTGAAAGTTTAGTGATTTTTCCCGGTATGACGGTAAGCCACCTTTTTTTAATTTCTTCATTCTTTTTAAATCTGAAACAGTAAAAAATCCAGTCTTTAGATGACAAGCGAAATGGACACCCTACTCAATGCAAAATAAAACTTTAACTAAATACTTACTTATGAAAAGATACACCGCAACCTTTATATGATTCACTTTTGCATCCTATCACACAACAAGTGAGAACCATTATTAAATAAATAAGCACAATTTTTACACTTTATTTTTGTCGCCACAATAATACAATCTTTCAAATTATTTTTTGCCGCCGCCATAATGGTGATGTCCAGACGCCAAGTGTTGCATATTTATTATAATTAAAACTACCATATCACCGACTCTTACATAAAACTAGTCGTTTATCATGGTTTAAAATTAAAAAAATAAAAAAGACATTATTAATTCCAACGTATCATTCCTTTAAATTATTCAATATTTTGAAAGTTCCCCAGGAGAAGAAATATAAACTTTGCGTAAGTTATACCACAAAGGATTTTTTTTTTATGATGGCAACCCATTAGACAAGACATATTCCTGCAGATCGCCATCTCGCTCGGCTCGATTTTCTGTAAAGCGATTTGGCATTTCAAAGTAATCCTTATTCTCACTGCATAGAATCGAAATTAACATTGCATTCATTTTCATAGTACACCATCTTGTTATAGTGTAAAATCTTTGCACTTGATTCGCGTCAAATCGCACTTTCGCATGCGCGGTCACAGTAAATAAAGCAGTAAGGACATTGTGTCTGTGGTATACACGACCGACGTCTATGAAATATCGTATTCTTTTTTCGAAATTATTTACTTCACAAATTACGTACTTTCTGGATCGGTACCGCCCAGCTTAGTGAAAGTCTATGAAATATAGCATTCTTTTTTCAAACTTGCCTACTTCATAAATTACATACTTTCTTGATGGGTGCCGCATACTTAGTGAAGTCATTGCGGACCCATGTTGCGGACTACAAAATGAGATTCGAATCGATGAACGATAAATAAAAAATAAAATAATAGGATATTTGACTAAAATTGAAAAATAAAATAATAGGATATTTGATAGTCAAATACCCTATTATTAAGTTAACTTAATTGCTGCAGCTGCTTCATTCAAGCCACTGCAGCGCAAGTTTTCAGTATGTACCTTGAGTGACGTTTTATAAATGAACGAATGAATGACACGCACATGAAACAATACAACAGATAAAACCAAAAAAACAAACAACAACAATGACACTTAGTAAAAAAATATTAAGAAAAAAAAACTGGAACAAACAACAAATAATAAACACACAATATACAAACCATTATAATAAAATAATCTACCATTTGGGTATTGACTAATCTCGATATAGTAAAAATATTGATACTCTTTCAAAATATTGGTAAATAAGAACCAATGGCCAACATTTTCAGTTAAAAATATAACGTCTAGCTGATTTTGTGAGCATTCAAAGTTTCATGAGCAAGTCCATTTTTAAAGAATAAAATTTAAAAAAAATAATTATATCATTGAACTACCCGTACATTTTCCACCAACTTTTATTATAAAACCCAAACAAAATTTACATAGTAGTTTGAGTTGTGACGTCACACTTCAATAGACATTTGTACAGAGCGTTTTTGGAATTGCCCAAAATATGTGCTCTCAAAGTTGTGATATCTCAGCTAATTCAAATGAGAATCAAGTGATTATTTCAACAATGTTTCTCAAATTGAGGCATCTTTTGATATGTGTTTACATAAAAAAATATAGTCAAATACCTACCCAAAGAGCTAAATCACGCTAAATCGTGGAAAACGATAGCATATATGTGACATGAGCGACAGTGAACTTGACAGCCACACCCATTCCGGCCCACACCCCGACCACATTTTCCCACGTATCGGTCTGTACCTCTTGGGCAATGATAAAACAATGTTATTATTCATTAATACTGAACAAAATCAAAGTATGGATGAGATCTGCCATGACAATAACACTACTGAGCAAGCTAAAGTATAAAATTGTGAGAGATGGTGTATTGGTGTGCTTGTATAGTGTTTGAGTATCTGGCGTCAAAGCAGGAGGAAAGAATGTGTTGCACAGTAGCCATTACTACCCGTGCGGATAAACATTGGGATTAGAAATTAAAACGGCGAAACTATTCACTTCTCGCTCGCACACTATTTGCGTCTATACTCGCACGACTGACAAAAAAGAAGCTGCGTTTTAATAAAAATATGTGAGCTAGACGCGCTCTCAGTTTTGAAGCTTTCGTTAAAATTGTCTTTTTTTATGAGATAGGGGGCAGACGAACAGACGGATCACCTGATGGTAAGCGATTACCGCCGCCCATGGATCCCCGCAACACCAGAGGAGTCGCAAGTGCGCTGCCGACCGACCGGACCGCTAATATATGTATCCCATCAAAAACAATACTCGACAAAAAAACCAAGTCTCCCAACTACCGTAAAAAGTGGTGAGATCCATGTTTCGCCAAGTCGGTTATTCATTTATTGATTTGGCAATCACACAATATATCTCACAAGCAATGCATTAATTGATTCGGTTGTTTAATGTGATTGCCATTTAATGTGAAACTAACGATTAAAATTTCTATGAAAATAAATCTATAATCGAATTGAGCCATAAAAGGACAACTCTAATCGTTCTCACCAAAAAGGCCGACTTTCGATACTGTTTTAGCTATATTTTACTGTGGCACGGTCAACACACGTCATCAGAAACGAATTAGGATACCACGGAGACGCAACATACCTAATTAAAATTTAAAAAGGTAAAAAATGAGAGGCGATAAAATATCCCAACTAATATTGAAACTTCGTGAGATTAACTCCTTGGATTCCTCTGTAGCATGCTATTGTCGCAGGAGTTCGAACGGCAAGGTGATCTGAACGGGTAGGTTGTTGAGAGGTGCGATGTCCCTGATAACGTCAATATATGCTTTGCGTCTGATAACGTCAATTGAAATCACGATTCCAATTCTGTAATTTTGACCGCTGTTGTGACAATTAACTTTGCTCTTATACTGTCGAAGTGCACGAAGGTTCTACGTTTCTTCTGACAGACAACATCGAAAATCCATGAACAGCCTCGTTAAGTGCTGATGTATGCTGATGATATGGTGCTGATAAAGTTTTATCAAAATTGAGTCACCGTAGCGACTCCAATGTTGGTCTTTGTTCTTTTGCAGATTTCGTTTTTCTGACTAATAATGAACATACTTCAATTTGCTCGCAACTGGCATAGGTCCGTCGTCTAAGAGAGCTGTCGCAGCACTGAGCAGGTGAGAACACGGCTACACAATTATACTCAATGGTCATGTCAATAAAGTCGTGAATACGTTGCACCCAGATTCTATCAAGTTGCGCAAAGATGTCGACAAAATCACGAAAAAATTAATTACGTATTTTAATAAAAAACTAGGCTGAATAACAAAATTCTGACAAATACCAGACATCAGTATTTATAATATCTACTAATTAAAGGAATTCCGATTGAATTGGTAATCTCGCTCAGTAAATATCTGGAGAAAACGTAATTTTTAGAGGTATTTTCAAATCGAAAAAACTATCGAACCAACTCGCCAAATCGTGTTTCTAAAACATTACAGACTTAGATAAAGGTATGAATTAATGTTCACCTTAGTATCAGATTGTACCGTCTCCCAGGGACCTGGCAAAGCCACAATGAAGGTAAGGTTTTTTTTTTATGTAGCCCCTTAAAGACTTATATCCAAGTAAATTGGATTTTTCAAGATGCAATACAATATTTCTAACACGCGACAAGTAACAATAATATTAATTATTGCTAAAAACGGCCACTTTTAGCAATAATTGACATTATGGTTACTTGTCGCGTGTTTTATATATCGTATGGCATCTTGAAAAATTCAATTTACTTTTATCTAAGTCTGTAATGTTTTGCTTTCTTAAAAAATATCGTATTTTCACCACAATTAGTGTAAATAGGTCGGCGGCGCTAGTTTCATTCGTATAGCCCCTTAAATTGAATAAACAATTATATTCATAGTGTAATTGAGTTTTGTAATATTCTTAAATTTTTTGTTTATTTATAATGAAAGGTTTTATGTCCTATTCTTAGCCTGAAACACAGGGCATCCTAGTTCAGGCAAATGAAATTTCTTGTGTACTTTTATATTACATCTTGTTTTGCTCATAAGTTTGTGTTAGACGGGGGCGGGGGCAACTCGGGCAAAAAAACTCGGGCAGGAATTTCAAGATTTTTTAGCTGGTCAGTGTTTAGACTTAGCCCCACCAAAATATTTGTGATGATATTACATACTAAACTCTGGGAAACAAAAATTATTGGTAAGGTTAGGTTAGAACAGCGACCAGCTAAAAAACCTTGAAATTCCTGCCCGAGATTTTTTGCCCGAGTTGCCCCCTAAGCCTTTTATAAACAATTTTATTTTTATTTTCATTTCATTTTACTTTATATGTGTTCCAGATGGAGCCCCCAGACCTGTCTGACCGCTACCTGTCATACAGCGCGGTGAACACGCGGCCCGGCACGCGGCTCGCGCGCCCGCACACCTCCGCCGTGCCGCGCCCGCACACCGCCGGCCTGCGCCAGCGGCAGTAGCCGGTGGTATCACACGCGCGACTAGATCAGGAGTCAGATGGATGGAATGAGAGTTTTTGCATGTGAAAAATCCAATAGATGGCGTTACTTTGGACGTGTTCAACTTTGACGACCACCCCCACCACCACCACCACCACCCACACACACCGCGGCCCACAAACACAGGCACAAAAGCACGACGAACCGCAAACGGCGCCGTCAAAAACCTCACACTGCAGGACGTGGTCCTGCCCCTCCTATTAGAGATTGTACAGGGCTTGATCCAGGGGCTTCCACTAACGGAGATCCTGTCCCCCATGCGAGACCGCCTCCTGGCCGCGGCCGCAGCATGGCCTGCGCGGGATATTGGCCCCTTAAGGGTAATGTATTGGAATCCCGGTGTCCATGTAAGTGCCACGGACGTAATATATAGCTTTGACAAGGGGGGTGTCCCACATTGCAAAACAATTAAGAGAATCCCCCCCCCCCCCCCCCCCCCCCCCCCCCCCCCCCCCCCCCCCCCCCCCCCCCCCCCGTGAGGTTGATTGCCGTCTCAGGGCTATCTACAATTTGCTACCCCACTAACCTTGCCGACCCCTTAATTAAGTCGCCCTTGGCTATAGCCGATTCAACCTTATGTCAAACCAGGCCTCAGTGGTCGAGTGCACAAGAATCGCCCCCCTGTGCTGCGCACATTCTAGCTGGTTATATCATCATCATTTTGTCTATTGTGGATCCATTCTTGGATGTAGGCCTCCTCCCTCTTCTTCACTCCTGGCGAGCTGGTTATATACCTGCACATTATTAAACAGATTTCCAATCCTAGAACTTTTTATCTGAAAAAAG
>CM026303.1:1651787-1729970 GCA_014851415.1 Cnaphalocrocis medinalis
GAGCATAAAAAATAATAAGATTCAGCATTATGCCGTCACTTGTAAGCTGTCCAACTGAGGACCACAGAAAGAGGGGGTTGCAACCCTGGTATTTTCCCCTTGTCGCATGATTTTTGTACGGCGTTGCGGAATAATGTATTAGAAGCAGTACTGAAATAGCCATGAAACTGATGCCGTACAAAAATTGTGCGCCAAAACTCGGATTTTTTTTTTGATTTTCCGACAAATTTCCAGGGTGAATTTGATCATTTAATTTTGTACGGCATCAGTTTCATGCTATTTCAGTATTTGCTTCTAATACATTATTCCGCAACGCCGTACAAAAATCATGCGACAAGGGGAAATACCAAGGGTTGCAACCCCCTCTCTTTCTGTGGTCCTCAGTTGGACAGCTTACAAGTGACGGCATAATGCTGAATCTTATTATTTTATGCTCTTATATCGTCTACATAGGTCATGGTGGTTCAAATGACCCATAATTTTTTTAACACGGGCCAGTAGTCTAAGAGCATCGTTTACAGCCATTCAATATGGAAATGGATGGAATGGATGAAAAAATGCCTCCGCCGCCTCGACTGCGTCGCGACTCTGGCAGTATGCGTTGACATATTTGATTGTATAGAAAAGTCAGAGGCGGTGCGCCTCTTGAACGCTTCCGCCTCGACTCTTGAGTGTGTGTGCGACACGCCTCATGACTTGATTACTATGATGGAGGCCTTTGCCCTACAGTGGGACAGTATATAGGTGATACTTTACTTTACTTTAACGGACCAGAAACCCATACAATGAGGAACGATCTCACAGAAGATCTCATACATTGACCTTCCGTACTAAGTAGCTTAAACACTTGTGTTACAGATATCAGACAACATTCTCCTATACTCTTGCATAAATCCCATAGATTCTAATCTTAAACACCTTGTCACAGACAAACCACAACAGAAGATCAAAGCTAAATCGCCAGAATGGCGGATCTTTCCCACGACATCGACGTGAAACAACCAGCCCAACGTGAAACGTCCGACGAGAGAAGAGAGCAACGATATAGAACTCTTCGTTCAACGACAAATACGTACCACTGAACGACGTTAATGATATTAAAAACGTCGATTTCAATGAAATAGAAACTAATGATGTTTACAAAAGATCAGTTGATAATGAAACAGATTTGGAAGAAGATAATGAAGTCTATCCCATAGATGATATGGATGAATTGAAATGCAAGAGCCTATTAATGGTAATTTATTCTTTATGAAAATTGAATGTGAATGATGATGATGCACCAAATGTGTTAGATCCAGATGATGATTTTGCAGCGGCAATAGACAGTATGAATGGTAGCAGTTTTTTAGAAGAACTTAACAAGAATCTAGAAGTAGAAGGTCAAGAAGATAAAGTAAAAACAAGATCAAAGCGCGAGATTCTGCTTCCTAATGCAAACGATTTGAAAAATGATACTAAAGTGGTTGACTTAGATTCTTCAAAGCAAAGGATGGAAAGGCAAGCTATAGGTGATGATACCACGGTGAAGGCGGTGCCTCAGTCGGTTGTGGTGGAGGGTATCAGGGTAGAGGAATCAGATAAAGAGCCGAAGATTGTTGATGATGGTATACGAGTGTGGCTGACTCTTCTGTTACTTTGAGGTATGTATCGATTTTTTTTTAAATGTTAAATGGGATTTGCACTTGACCTCATCTCACCTGATGGACAGTGACAATGAGGTCTAAGATGTAGCGTGCTTTCCCAGAAGAAGCCTATTCACTCCCGACTCAAAGACACCCAAATGGTAGCTCTCTGGGAATACAGAAGCCTACTACTACTTAAAGGAATACTTTTTTTAAATGGAATGAACGAATGACAGCCAAGATTGGGGCGTACGTCCTGTGGGTAGACCACCTGCCCGTTAGTCCGAAGTTATTGTAAGGGTAGTGGGGAAACAATGAATGAGCTAGTTGGTGACCGTAGGGAGTGGCGTAATTAAGAAGAGGCCTATATTCAGCAGTGGGTGGATGTGGGCTGACATGATGATGAGGATGATGACTTTTTTAACCCCAGGCGCAAAAACGACGGTGTGTTAAATAAGTTTGCGTTTCTGTCTGTCTGGGTGTGTTTGTCTGTAGCATTATATCTCGCGAATTGATGTACCGATTTGGATTTTGTTTGAAAGTAAAATGGCCGGGAGTGTTAAATTACACGGTCGTTTTTTTTATAGTATGGGAAGGCAAACGAGCAAGCGGGTCACCTGGGTAAGTGAACACCGCCGCTCATCGACATCAGATACAACCAGATGAGTTTCGGGCGTTTTAGGAAGGTATAGGCTCGTTTCTTGAAGATTTGAATGTCGTTGCGTGTGTGTGTGTAGTATGCGTGTGTGTTGTGTGTACATACACACGCATACCACACACGTTTAGGTATGTCACACATGTGTACATACCTAAAACATCTTTTGTTTTGCAGATTATTCGGCGATGGTCTGTCTCCCAGAACGGTGATAGCGTTCACGAATCACCCTCAAGAGTTTGGTCAGCAGTGCAAGTTTCTACTCACGGGAGAGTACATGGTAAGTGCCTGGTAAAAACGCCAACAGGGTTTTTTTTTGTTATAATAAGGTAACCGAGCAATCAGGTCACCTGGTGTGAGCTGAAGTGGAGATGGGCAGGACACCTGGCAACCGCCAAGGATGATATGTGGACAATAGTACTTACCGAATGGCAGCCAAGATTGGGACTACGTCCTGTGGGTAGAGTATCTGGCCGTTAGTCTGACGAAAAATTGATAAATTTAGATAATAAATAATTAATGTTGAGGATATCTTTGATTTCGTAAATGCTTGGAAACCTGATAAATCATTACTATACCCAAAACTGGAATTCAAGACCAAAAAATCTACTACAATGTTGCTACTGCAATAAAATGATCGTACCATAGTATATTTTCTAAAACACTCGCTGGGTATAATTTTTTTAGTAATTTTGATTCTATAATTTAAAAAACTAATTTTATTTACTTTTTTCACGTAAATACAAGACCCTTTAATAAAAACTTAACCATCCGTAATTTTAGTTTTCAAAGATGGTATGAGCTGTAACCTTCAGGTGGTATAACATTTGTATCTACTACGACACTAAAAATGACATAGACTTTAACAGATTGACAGTGACGTATCTGTCGTATATTTTTTTGGTCTTGAATTCCAATTTAGAGTATAACTACCAGTAGGCAACTGTTGTAAATGATCATAATTACGACATTCGCCAAACACCTACACCGAACACGCAATAGCGCAGGTTAGATTGAAACATCCGTCCGTTATGCTCTAATTTGTATCGACAGAGCACTAATGAGACAGAAGGGCATGGAAATATCGCAGATTGAGTCATAGCTCTAAGCGAGGGACAGCCACGCTTCAGCATGAATGGGCTGACTCGAGCTCGACCGGAGTGATGCTGCCCGGGGTTTTTTTTTTTCATTTATCGTTAAAACAATTAGATATGTTGTTATGGTAATTGTGGGAGAGCCACGCTTCGGCATGAATGGGCCGGTCGACCGGAGTGATACCACTGCCTCACAGAAAACCGGCGTGAAGCAGCCCCTGTGCTGTGTTTCGCCGAGTGAGTGAGGGTACCGGAGGCCCATCGGGGGGGAAGGGGATAAAAGGTGGCAGCGCACTTGTAACCTCACTGGTGTTGCAAGTGTCCATGAGCGGCGGCAATTGCTTACCATCAGGTGATCCGCCTGCTCGTCTGCTACCTATACCATAAAAAAATATATATCAAGTCATTGCTACTATGATGGGATCAGGCTTAATCACCAGTTTCGTTTGGACTCTAACAAAAACTCTTTTTGTAGGTAAAAGAGGACTCAGTGACGAAGAAGTCAGCTCTCTTCGACGTCACAGCGCCGTCGCCCATCACCGGCGAGCGGCTGTACCTCTGCGTGAAGAACCTGCGGCCGGGGGTGAAGGACCTCTCGAAGGATGAGGACAAGTATATACATCAGGGTGAGTGGAGTTTTGAATTCTTAATTTAAAGATTTGGACAAGGATCCTAACTACTATTATAAATGCAAAAGTAACTCACTCTGTCTGTTACTTTTTCACAAAACTACTGAACGGATTTGAATCAAATTGGTAAACAGATGGTCTAGACCAGCGGTCGTCACACTTTACTCTTCAAGGGCCACATATCAATATGAACATCAGGGCCCGGGCTGCAGCATATGCGTTTCAAGAGCTTTTGCATAGGTACTTATCCATAGTAGTCCACACTTTTCATATACTTAAATGCGAAAATGTATGTCTATTACTTCTCTACTCAAAAACCACTAAGGGAGCGTTCAAGTATTACGTAACGCAATTGGGGGGGGGGAGGGTCTCGTGAAACGTTACGATGCGTTACAGGGGGGGGGGGGAGGGGGGGGTACTTAAAAACGTTACGGTGGTTCTCTTCTTCGCAAAAATCTTCAAAAATTGCGTTACGTAATACTTGAACGCTCCCTAAACTGATTTCTGATAAGTATGAATATGTAGTTGACTAGTAATTAAATAAATCTACTATATCGCGGGCCGCACGAATAACGTCGCAGTTTGACGACCACGGGTCTAGACCCTGAGAAAGGACATAGGCTACTTTTTATTGCGAAAGGGGGTTGTAAGGGTTTTAAAAAAGAGGTTTGAAAATTATTTAATAATTAAAGATGTGACCCAAAGATACTATTAAACGTGGATGAAGTCGCGGGTAACAGCTAGTTTTTTTTTTATAAAAAATGCCCTTGGCTTCATTCATTCATTCATTCAAACTCCAGAGTTGAGAAGAAGACTACGATGGAGCGGGCTTACCCAGAAGTAGCCTATTCACTCTATACTCTGATTTTCAATGATGTGTATGGGAGTAAACTGACAGATGCAAATGTCAAACATTTTGACATTTTGCATCTGTCAAAATGATGACACATTGACGTCTTTCAGTTTACTCCACTTGATTAAAAATCAGAGTTTACCTTTAAACATTTTGAGTACTCATTGGGAAGAACAGACGCGGTTAGGGTGACATAAGGGGGGGAAATGACCTGAGTGTTGATTAAATAATTTATTTCATCCCCCAGGTACAGAAAGCTGGAAAGTGCTGGCGAGCCACACCTCCCTCCTCCCGCTGTGGGTGTCGCTGGGGCTGATCCTGGTGTGCCTCATGTTCTCGGCGCTGTTCTCCGGCCTCAACCTGGGGCTCATGTCGCTGGACCGCACCGAGCTCAAGATCATATCCAACACCGGCACGGAGCAGGTGAGCGCGCGTGGGCCTGGGTGCGAGGCGGTGGCCTGTTGGAGACATGGTAGAGGCCTATGAAGGCACAAGTTAGAGGCCTATCAAGACACTAGCCGAAGGCCTATTTAGGTACCAGTGACAGACGCGTTAAGACACTATTCTGAAGCCTATTAAGACACTAGTCAAAAGCCTAATAAGACACACTAGTCAGAGGCCTATTAAGGCACAAGTCAGAGGCCTATTAAGACACTAGTTAGAGGCCTATTAAGACACTAGTCAGAGGCCTGTTAAGACACTAGTCAGAGGCCTATTAAGACACTAGTCAGAGGCCTATTATGACACTAGGCAGAGGCCTACTAAGCCCCCGGTGACCGGCCCACGCCCTCCCGCTGTGGGTGTCGCTGGGGCTGATCCTGGTGTGCCTCATGTTCTCGGCGCTGTTCTCCGGCCTCAACCTGGGGCTCATGTCGCTGGACCGCACCGAGCTCAAGATCATATCCAACACCGGCACGGAGCAGGTGAGCGCGCGTGGGCCTGGGTGCGAGGCGGTGGCCTGTTGGAGACATGGTAGAGGCCTATGAAGACATAAGTTGGAGACCTATCAAGACACTAGCCGCAGGCCTATTAAGAGACACGTCAGAAGCCTATTAAGATACAAGTCAGAGGCCTATAAAACACCAGTTAAGGGCCTGTAACGCCACTGTTCAGAGGCCTAATTAGACACTAGTCAGAGGCCTATTTAGGTACCAGTGACAGACGCGTTAAGACACTAATCTGAGGCCTATTAAGGCACAAGTCAGAGGCCTATAAAGACACAATTCAAAGCCCTGTTAAGGCACAAGCCAATGGCCTATATTAAGACACTAGTCAGAGGCCTATTTAGGCACCAATGACAGACGCGTCAAGACACTATTCTGAAGTCTATTAAGGCACAAGTCAAAGGCCTATTAAGACACTAGTCAAAAGCCTATTAAGGCACAAGTCAGAGGCCTATTAAGACACTATTAAGATGTCTATTCTGGCACAAGTCAGAGGCCTATTATGACACTAGTCAGAGGCCTACTAAGCCCCCGGAGACCGGCCCACGCCCCGCTGTGGGTGTCGCTGGGGCTGATCCTGGTGTGCCTCATGTTCTCGGCGCTGTTCTCCGGCCTCAACCTGGGGCTCATGTCGCTGGACCGCACCGAGCTCAAGATCATATCCAACACCGGCACGGAGCAGGTGAGCGCGTGTAGGCCTGGGTGCGAGGCGGTGGCCTATAAAGACACAAGTCAAAGCCCTGTTAAGACAAAAGCCAATGGCCTATATTAAGACACTAGTCAGAGGCCTATTAAGACCCAAGTCACAGGCCTATTAAAAGACACGTCAGAAGCCTATTAAAATACAAGTCAGAGGCCTATTAAGACACAATTCAGAGGTCTATTAAGACACTAGTCTAAGGCCTATCAAGACACTATCCGCAGGCCTATTTAGGTACCAGTGACAGGCGCTTTAAGACCCTTATCTGAGGCCTATAAAGACACTAATCTGAGGCCTATTAAGACACAATTCAGAGGCCTATTAAGACACAATTCAGAGGCCTATTAAGACACTATTAAGATGTATATTCTGGCACAAGTTATATGCCTATTAAAGCACAATTTAGAGGCCTATTATGACACTAGTCAGAGGCCTACTAAGCCCCCGGTGACCGGCCCACGCCCTCCCGCTGTGGGTGTCGCTGGGGCTGATCCTGGTGTGCCTCATGTTCTCGGCGCTGTTCTCCGGCCTCAACCTGGGGCTCATGTCGCTGGACCGCACCGAGCTCAAGATCATATCCAACACAGGCACGGAGCAGGTGAGCGTCTGTACCTTGTGTCTTTATAGTGACACAGTATTAACAGCTCGCCTAAACCTTATGGTAAGCAAAAGGAGAGCCCACATGAACCACGGAACCCATGGGTTCCGCCATGCAATGACACGGCATCACATCCGTTGGCCATATTGGTTCACAAGACACTCCTCGCTTCATGTTCCAACATGATAGGCCTGTTAACACAAGTCAGAGGCCTATAAAGACCTTGTGTCTTAATAGGCCTATTAAGACACCGGGGATCGGCCTGCATATGTAGATATGGTTTATTGATTGTCCTATGACACCAGGGACAGGCCTATTTAAACACTCGTGATTAGCCTTTGTAGTTAAAGGCCTATAAAGACGCCAGTCAGCGGCGTATAAAGACACCAGTATACGAGGTTTTTAACGACACAAGTCACAGGCTTATTAAGAAATAAGTCAGATGCCTATCAAGAAACTAGCTAAAAGCCTATTAAGGTATCAGTAAGAGGCCCGTTAAGACACGAATCTGAGGACTGTTAAGACACCAGGTGTTCAGACATTAGTGATTGATCTACGACGTCAGGGTTAGACCTAATTAAAAACTCGTGACTAGCCTTGTAAATACCAGTCATAGGTAAAAAAAATCATAAAAAGTCATAGATAAAAAGCCAGGGACAACCTCTCCCGTCCTCCTAATCAGCAAAAGTGGCCAATTATGTTCCCGAATTTGAATGTATCAAAAGTATCCTAAATACCCCTCCCCCCGCACAACATAAATCGTTGGGGCTGAAACCTTCATACGTGAGTTCTACTCGCGATAGGCCTGGTTTTTTTACTCATACCATAACTTATTTTCAGGAAAGAAAATACGCAAGAGCGATCATGCCAGTGCGAGACCACGGGAACTATCTCCTATGCAGCATACTCCTCGGCAACGTAGCCGTCAACTCCACGTTCACGATACTGCTGGACGAGCTGACCTCCGGCCTGTTCGCTGTGATCTTCTCGACGCTGTCCATCGTGCTGCTGGGAGAGATCACGCCGCAAGCCATCTGTTCGAGGCATGGCCTGATGGTGGGGGCCAAGAGTATCATGATCACTAAGGTGAGTCCGAGATACTGGTGACGGGGCGGTCGCGTGACGCTAGTGATGGGATGCTGTGACTGTGTCTGTAGTGATGGGATGCTGTGACACGACACCGCTACTGCGAGTGTGTGACGCTAGTGATGGGATGCTGTGACTGTGTCTGTAGTGATGGGATGCTGTGACACGACACCGCTTCTGCGAGTGTGTGACGCTAGTGATGGGATGCTGTGACTGTGTCTGTAGTGATGGGATGCTGTGACACGACACCGCTACTGCGAGTGTGTGACGCTAGTGATGGGATGCTGTGACTGTGTCTGTAGTGATGGGATGCTGTGACTACCTGCTCTTTGCATACTCCTCGGCAACGTAGCCGTCAACTCCACGTTCACGATACTGCTGGACGAGCTGACCTCCGGCCTGTTCGCTGTGATCTTCTCGACGCTGTCCATCGTGCTGCTGGAGAGATCACGCCGCAAGCCATCTGTTCGAGGCATGGCCTGATGGTGGGGGCCAAGAGTATCATGATCACTAAGGTGAGTCCGAGATACTGGTGACGGGGCGGTCGCGTGACGCTAGTGATGGGATGCTGTGACTGTGTCTGTAGTGATGGGATGCTGTGACACGACACCGCTACTGCGAGTGTGTGACGCTAGTGATGGGATGCTGTGACTGTGTCTGTAGTGATGGGATGCTGTGACACGACACCGCTACTGCGAGTGTGTGACGCTAGTGATGGGATGCTGTGACTGTGTCTGTAGTGATGGGATGCTGTGACACGACACCGCTAGCGACCTCTACGAGGTCGCTGCGAGTGTGTGACACTAGTGATGGGATGCTGTGTCTGTAGTGATGGGATGCTGTGACTACCTGCTCTTTGCATACTCCTCGGCAACGTAGCCGTCAACTCCACGTTCACGATACTGCTGGACGAGCTGACCTCCGGCCTGTTCGCTGTGATCTTCTCGACGCTGTCCATCGTGCTGCTGGGAGAGATCACGCCGCAAGCCATCTGTTCGAGGCATGGCCTGATGGTGGGGGCCAAGAGTATCATGATCACTAAGGTGAGTCCGAGATACTGGTGACGGGGCGGTCGCGTGACGCTAGTGATGGGATGCTGTGACTGTGTCTGTAGTGATGGGATGCTGTGACACGACACCGCTACTGCGAGTGTGTGACGCTAGTGATGGGATGCTGTGACTGTGTCTGTAGTGATGGGATGCTGTGACACGACACCGCTACTGCGAGTGTGTGACGCTAGTGATGGGATGCTGTGACTGTGTCTGTAGTGATGGGATGCTGTGACACGACACCGCTACTGCGAGTGTGTGACGCTAGTGATGGGATGCTGTGACTGTGTCTGTAGTGATGGGATGCTGTGACTACCTGCTCTTTGCATACTCCTCGGCAACGTAGCCGTCAACTCCACGTTCACGATACTGCTGGACGAGCTGACCTCCGGCCTGTTCGCTGTGATCTTCTCGACGCTGTCCATCGTGCTGCTGGGAGAGATCACGCCGCAAGCCATCTGTTCGAGGCATGGCCTGATGGTGGGGGCCAAGAGTATCATGATCACTAAGGTGAGTCCGAGATACTGGTGACGGGGCGGTCGCGTGACGCTAGTGATGGGATGCTGTGACTGTGTCTGTAGTGATGGGATGCTGTGACGCGACACCGCTACTGCAAGTGTGTGACGCTAGTGATGGGATGCTGTGACTGTGTCTGTAGTGATGGGATGCTGTGACACGACACCGCTACTGCGAGTGTGTGACGCTAGTGATGGGATGCTGTGACTGTGTCTGCAGTGATGGGATGCTGTGACACGACACCGCTACTGCGAGTGTGTGACGCTAGTGATGGGATGCTGTGACTGTGTCTGTAGTGATGGGATGCTGTGACACGACACCGCTAGCGACCTCTACGAGGTCGCTGCGAGTGTGTGACACTAGTGATGGGATGCTGTGTCTGTAGTGATGGGATGCTGTGACTACCTGCTCTTTGCATACTCCTCGGCAACGTAGCCGTCAACTCCACGTTCACGATACTGCTGGACGAGCTGACCTCCGGCCTGTTCGCTGTGATCTTCTCGACGCTGTCCATCGTGCTGCTGGGAGAGATCACGCCGCAAGCCATCTGTTCGAGGCATGGCCTGATGGTGGGGGCCAAGAGTATCATGATCACTAAGGTGAGTCCGAGATACTGGTGACGGGGCGGTCGCGTGACGCTAGTGATGGGATGCTGTGACTGTGTCTGTAGTGATGGGATGCTGTGACACGACACCGCTACTGCGAGTGTGTGACGCTAGTGATGGGATGCTGTGACTGTGTCTGTAGTGATGGGATGCTGTGACACGACACCGCTACTGCGAGTGTGTGACGCTAGTGATGGGATGCTGTGACTGTGTCTGTAGTGATGGGATGCTGTGACACGACACCGCTAGCGACCTCTACGAGGTCGCTGCGAGTGTGTGACACTAGTGATGGGATGCTGTGTCTGTAGTGATGGGATGCTGTGACTACCTGCTCTTTGCATACTCCTCGGCAACGTAGCCGTCAACTCCACGTTCACGATACTGCTGGACGAGCTGACCTCCGGCCTGTTCGCTGTGATCTTCTCGACGCTGTCCATCGTGCTGCTGGGAGAGATCACGCCGCAAGCCATCTGTTCGAGGCATGGCCTGATGGTGGGGGCCAAGAGTATCATGATCACTAAGGTGAGTCCGAGATACTGGTGACGGGGCGGTCGCGTGACGCTAGTGATGGGATGCTGTGACTGTGTCTGTAGTGATGGGATGCTGTGACACGACACCGCTACTGCGAGTGTGTGACGCTAGTGATGGGATGCTGTGACTGTGTCTGTAGTGATGGGATGCTGTGACACGACACCGCTATTGGTGACGGGGCGGTCGCGTGACGCTAGTGATGTGATTGGGTCTGTCATGACTTAGAGTCTCATGATCACTTGGTAAAAGTCAGGTGAGGTATTGGTGAGTCCGAGATAATGATGAGAAGGGATAAAACAAATTGATGTGACTTATGACTCTTCTGGCGTTGCAGGCGTCTATGTGCGGCAATCGACTTTCCGAATCAGCGGTAGCTTACTTAATATTTGACTTTCATTAATGTAATAAGGACTTAAATTTAATAAAGAATGATTATATTTCTAGTTTAATCGCTTATTATCAGGTGATCCGTCTGCTGGTCTGACACTTATTATTACATTAAAAAAACCAATTGAAACGAAGCGTTATTGGTCAGACTATTTTACCTATGACGTCGCGTCGAGTGTGACGTCAAAGTCTATGTTTAAATCACTGTCATAACTTCGTAACTGAACAAAAATTCAATGAATTCTAGGTCACATTTGTAGTTGTCATAGACTTTTACGTCACGCGCCAAGTGCGTCATAACGACGGGTGATATGACGACCGGCTGGTTCAGTGGTAGTGAATGCTGCGTCTGGGCCAAGGGTTACGGGTTCGATCCCCGCACAGTACAAACATTGGTGTGCATGAACATGTCTGTTTGATCGGAGTCGGGTCGTCCCATGAGATCATCGTCGGGGAGATGTCAACTCATGGTAGCGCTACTGTGTCTTACTTACTTATTTCTAAGGTCGTAAATGTGTTTCGCAGGCGGTGATGGCAGTTACGGCGCCCCTGGCGTTCCCGGTGAGCAAGGTTCTGGACTACCTGTTGGGCGAGGAGATCGGCAGCGTATACAACAGGGAGAGATTGAAGGAGCTAGTCAAAGTGAGTGTCTGACGCGAAAGTAAATTGGGTATTTGACTAATCTCGATATAGTAAAAAATATTGATACTATATCAAAATATTGGTAAATAAGAATCAATAGCCAACATTTTCAGTTAAAAATATAACGTCTAGCTGGTTTAGTGAGCATTCAAAGTTTCATTGGCAAGTCCATTTTTAAAGTATAAAATTAAAAAAAAAATATTATATCATTGAACTACCCGTACATTTTCCACCAACTTTTATTACAAAACCATATACTTAAACGAAACATTTGATATAGTTACCAAACAAAATTGACTAGACGCGCATACAGAAGTTTGAGTTGTGACGTCACAATTCAATAGCCATTTGTATAGAGCGTTTTTGGGCTCGCCCAAAGTATATGCTCTTAAAGTTGTGACATCTCAGATAATTCAAATGAGAATCAAGTGATTATTTCAACGATGTGATTACACACATAAAAAAAAAATTAGTCAAATACCCAATTAGATAAGAGTTCTGAATAAGCCCGCTCGCGCATTTTAGGCTTCTGGAGTTCAATATGAAGCCAAGGGCAAGCCCATATTTTTTATTAAAAAAAATTAAGAATTTTTTTTTACGCTTGACCACAATGGCACCTGATGGAAATCATAATTAGCGTAGGGAAGTCCTTTAAGACATTTTGGGGAGAATTATTGTACCTACTTAGCCCCTCAAGAAGGCACTTAATACACTTAAGGGGAGGGGGGGGGGGGGGGTAAGTTAACATTTCTAGAGTTCGAGATACAAAATAATTACACACAGAAAGTAGGCTGCCCACTAAAAGCTGAAAACGTGTCATGTACACACCACATTAATCCTAGCCTATGACTCTTCTAAATTCAAAATCAGGCTGAGTCTACCTTCTGTGTGTAATTATTTTGTGGTTCGAGAGATGGGATCATCAAATAAATAAGGGGGGGGGGGGGTTTAGTTGGAGTCAAAGTATTGATTAATTGAGTGAAAACTATTTTTAAACAACCATTTTTTTTAATGTGTCATAAATGGGAGAAAAAAAACATCTGACCCCAGTTAACCTGGGAATAGGACAGGAAGCTGATGATGATGATTCTCTTCTGTCTGTCATCAGGTAACAACAGACGTGAACGACCTGGACAAAGATGAGGTGAACATCATATCCGGAGCCCTGGAGCTCCGCAAGAAGACCGTCTCCGACGTGATGACGAAGCTGGAAGACGCCTTCATGCTGCCCATCACCTCCGTGCTGGACTTCGAGACTATGTCTGAGATCGTTAAGTCTGGTGAGTGTTCGACAATATATCATCATCATCATTTCAGCCAATAGACCTTCATGATGTTTCACGCCCCATTTGGAGACAAGTGACATTGAGATGGGGCAAAGACAAAGACTTTGTAGGGAGTGAAGAAACGCACCGGGGAAAGAGCCCTTAGCAAGTACCTGGTGAGCGTCTCCCAAGATTAGGTCCGTATGCCGAGACGTTAGGAAGGACCGTGGGCTGGTGGAGGGACCTGTGTCTGTATATCATATCCGGGGCCCTGGAGCTCCGCAAGAAGACCGTCTCCGACGTGATGACGAAGCTGGAAGACGCCTTCATGCTGCCCATCACCTCCGTGCTGGACTTCGAGACTATGTCTGAGATCGTTAAGTCTGGTGAGTGTTCGACACTATATCATCATCATCATCATTTCAGCCAATAGACCTCCACTGCTGGACATAGGCCTCCCCCAAAGTTCTCCATACAGTCCTGTGCCACCCGCATCCAAGGGACTCCCGCGATCGTCACCAGATCATAGGGAATGTCAGCTGTATGAAGAGGAACGGCAACAGATGCTGAATGACTGGGACAGGAACGAGATAGGACTATACCATCAAGAGATGGTCAACTCTGTAGAAGGTTTTCGACGGTTGCGTGCGTTTGCACACAAAAGGCTTGACATTAGGAAGGAGTTCGATTGATGTGGAACTGCCCGAGCGCGAGTCGCTTGTGCTGTGGTGTTTCACGCTCCATTTCGGGAGAAGTGACATTGAGATGGGACAAAGACACAGACTTTGTAGGGAGTGAAGAATTTTTTTTATGTGATAGGTAGCAGACGAGCAGGCAGATCACCTGTATGAGATGTTTTGAGATTTATTAATTTAAACTTTAAACGAATCTAAAAAGAATTCAAAATACAGATAAAAAATTCCAGAAGCAATAACCGCGTCTATTACAGCATAACTGGAAGTGGTCCAAACGCGTCGGTCAGAAATACACCGCCCATGTTAAGTAACTAATAATAGTGATGGCTTATGAAATACGACCGTCGCGACGATGCTGTCTATGGAAATAGAACAGATATAGACAATATTTGTGTTTTTGCTTGGCACCTCGGTTATACAATAATTTTCATAGGTCCATAATTGAAATTGAAGATATAAATTCACACAACATCTCATACATTGACCTGATTCCGTACTAAGTAGTGTAAGCACTTGTGTTACAGATATCAGACAACAGAGGATCACAAATATAATACTTAAATACATATATAACACCCAGACACTGAACAAACACAAGCGTTCATCACACGAGTGTTTGTCCTGGGTGGGGATCGAACCCACGACCTTTGGCGCATGAGGCAGGGTCACTACCAAATGCGCCATCCGGCCAGTCCATGAAAATGATGATGAATTGTGGTAATAAAAAAAACTCTGATCTCGCATTTTTTTATTGACGGCGGTGATTACCTACCAACAGGTAACTTGCTTGCTTGTTTGTCGCCTCTAGAATATAACAAGTATATCAAACCGCATGTTTATTAACTTACAATCACTATCCATACTTACTAGTACTTACTTACTTACTTAATATTATAAATGCGAAAGTAACTCTGTCTGTCTGTCTGTCTGTCTGTCTGTTACTCTTTCACGTCAAACTACTGAACGGATTTAAATGAAATTTGGTATACAGATGATCTAGACCCTGAGAAAGGACATAGGCTACTTTTTATTGCGAAAAGGGGGTTGTAAGGGGTTAAAATGGGGGTAGAAAGTTACTTTTTCACGCGGACGAAGTCGCGGGCGGCCGCTAGTATTACATAAAAGTTACTGGCGAAGTCCCAAGTTCAACATTTGTCGCCTCTATTATATTAGGTCCTTACATATTAAATTGGCGTTTTTCGTACTGGCCACCTTAATCACGATTTTCTCGTCTTTGTTAAGTAAGGAATTCCATTACTCATGTATTTTGTGCTTTAATGACCGTCATTCATTTGTTTTTATTTCTTCTGTTTTTCTCTGTTTACGTCACTCATTTTACAAAATGGAAAACTTAAAATATCGCATTATTTACGAAACAAGTCGAAGGGTGAATGATGTGTATGGCGGTCGTGTTGCAAAAAAAAATACAGTTAGTATTTGGTTCCAAAGTTTATTATACCGTAAGTTTATAGACTTACAGTTCACTATATTACACAAAAGATACTAGCGAACCCCCAAGTTCAACATTTGCGGACAAGTGAATCCATACTAATATTATTAATGGAAAAGTGTGTCTGTCTGTCTGTATGTTTGCCTTTCGACGAATTGACGTGATTTTTTAAGTGAAGATAGTTGAAGGGATGATGAGTAACACAGGCTACTTTGAGCCCCTCCGTGCTACTACAAATTGAACGCGAGCGAAGTCACAGGCAAAAGCTAGTTGTGAATATTTTTATAGCCACCCCCCAAGGTTATCACAACGATTTAACCTTTTACCTGCCCAACTGCTCCCTTCGAAGGGCGGCCGGCCTGTATGTAAATATCGTAATAGTTGAAGTAGAACGGGGGCCAAGTTCTAGTTAATAAAAAAGCACAAGACTTTTTTTCTAGTAATAATAAATTTACACAACATCTCATACATTGACCTGACTCCGCACTAAGTAGCTTAAGCACTTGTGTTACAGATTTTTATTATTCTACAAACAAGCATTTGACCTCGATCACACCTGATGTTAAGTGAAGATGAGGTCTAAGGTAGGCCATGCTTGCCCATTAGCCTATTAACTCTTGCCTTAAAGATATCCAGCCGGGCTAACATGCGCGCCACGAGATAATTTGTCGACACTCGTATTGTGTCGGCGCAAGTTGCTTCTCGCTCACCTTGCTGAGCGATGAGCGGGATAGAAGGAGTCGACAAAATTTTGTCGCGGTGTGCATGTTAGCCCGGCAGGTCATTTTGTTCAGGAAATACATCACACGAATGGTTGTTCAGGGTGGGGATCGAACCCACGACTTTTGGCGTATGAGGCAGGCAGGTATCATGATGGTGTTTTCATACACCTCACATTAAAACAACGAGCGTATTCGTTTTTAATTGCATTATTTGGGTAAGAATAAGACTTGGCCGCTACACTACCGTGCCCGTGCTATCGTGTCACCCCAATTCGGCCATATTGTACATTGATAGAAGCACGATGTGCCATTTAGAAAATTGGCTATTCTACTTAATTGCTGTACGAGTATTTTTATTTACGAAATTAATGTTTGGATGAGTGCGTGGGTTTGTATCTCAATAGATAATAAAGAAAATGGCGGGTTTCACGTAAGGCTTTTTGCAGTTTTAGAAACTTCTACGACCCATTTGGCGTAGTGATTTGAGCGCCGATTGAGACGCAAGGGTCGCGGGTTTGGTACCCGCACCAACAGATGTTGTTGGGTCTAGGTGTTTGTGGTTTTTTCGTTGTTTCTGATTTCCATAGCACAAGGGAAAACCTTAGTTTGGGACCAGGACAATGTATGTGATGTTGTCTCAATTTATTATTTTATTATTCTTGACGGCATTTTTTTATACTAGAGGCGGCAAACGAGCAAGCTGGTCACCTGCTGGTAAGTGATCACCGCTGCCCATGAACATCTGCTCATCTGTGTTCAGAGAAGTCGCTGATGCGTTGCCGGCGTTTTAAGAAAGTATACGCTCTCTTCGCTTCTTGAAGGTCCGTAAGTCATAGCCGTCAGGAAATACTGCCGCAGCTAAACTATTCCACAAAACGGAGGTTCTCGAAAGACGCCAGTGCTAGTTCGCCAACCATCTAGTTGATGAGGATGGATTTCAAAACATTAATTTTCCGCCCCGTCGACGGTGTCCATCGATTGGCCGCCATTGGGTGACGTTTTTTGTCCATCTTTCGGGGCCCATTCTGCTTAGAAAAAGATGGTGTGACGATTTGTATAAGTATGTCCAAGATTGGCAGTCAAGGGTTCAACTATGGGAGAGCCACGCTTCGGCATGAATGGGCCGGCTCAACCGGAGTGATACCACTGCCTCACAGAAAACCGGCGTGAAGCAGCCCCTGTGCTGTGTTTCGCCGAGTGAGTGAGGGTACCGGAGACCCACCCGGGGAGGGAAAGGGATAAATGGTTGGCAGCGCACCTGTAACTCCACTGGTGTTGCAAGTGTCCATGAGCGGCGGCAATTGCTTACCATCAGGTGATCCGCCTGCTCGTCTGCTACCTATCACATAAAAAAAGGGCGTTGGACAGGTATCTATGGCAGAACTTGTCGGAGGCCTTTGCCCAGCAGTGGGACTCTATAAGATAACTATAAAAAAAAAATCCGCCAGGCGTATAATTATGTAGTAACGCTCCGATTCGTATGGAATGACAGCCTTATACCATAGATTTACCGTCGGATAGACATTTTTCGAATCAACATCTTTAATGTTTCCTCCAGGCTACTCCCGCATCCCAGTGTACGAAGGCACCCGCGGGAACATCGTGACGGTCCTCTTCATCAAAGACCTGGCCTTCGTGGACCCCGACGACAACACGCCGCTGCGAACGCTCTGCCAGTACTACCAGAACACTTGCAACTTCGTGTTCGAGGACGTCACACTGGACATCATGTTTAAGCAGTTTAAAGATGGTGCGTAGAACTTCAAACTATACATACGTATACACACTTTGATCATATAACACACGCAGCATTATCTATACTAATATAATAAAGCTGAAGAGTTTGTTTGTTTGTTTGTTTGAACGCGCTAATCTCCGAAACTACTGGTGCGATTTGAATAATTCTTTTTTTGTTGGATAGTCCATTTATCGAGGAAGGCTATAGGCTATCAACATAATAATATTAAGGGGGTTGTAAGGGGTTAATAGGGGGGTAAAAAGTTACTTTTCCACGCGGACGAAGTCGCGGGCGGCCGCTAGTTATAACATAAACATACAGCTTAGATAGATCGTGAATTTTGGCATTTTCGAAATTTAAAACCAATAACTATGGACTAGGATGCGCACAAACACACACACACACACACACACACACACACACACACACACACACACACACACACACACACACACACCACACACACTCACAGGCACACACCCACAAACTAACCCACATTAGGCAAGCCTTATCTCATCATAGTAGCGATGTCTTGATTAGTGTTTTGTATGTTCTTGTGTTTATGTCAAATGTCTGTAGAATATAATATGTGTTGTGGTGTCCAAATTAATAAATGTATTTCTTTCTTTAAAATTATCGATTATTAAGTTTCTCTAATCGATTGTTACCAAACACCCCCCCTTCCCCCCAGGTCACAAAGGCCACATGGCGTTCGTCCACCGCATCAACAACGAGGGCGAAGGCGATCCGTTCTACGAGACCATCGGCCTGGTGACGCTGGAGGATGTCATTGAGGAGATGATTCAGGCTGAAATTGTTGATGAGACTGATGTGTTCAGTAAGTAGTTTCGTTTTGTTTAGACATCATATTTTGAAACTTATGTGTTGGAGATAAGGTCCAAAACCAATGAATTGTATGTATACCTACTGCCCATTAAGGGGTTAAGGGGCTATACGAATGGATCTAAGTCTGTAATGTTTTATTTTCTTCAAAAATGTCGTATTTTCGCCACAATCAGTGTAAATAGGTTGGCGGCGCTAGTTTCATTCGTGTAGCCCCTTAATAATAATGTCTTAGGCCCGTGAGCCCAGTTTATATACCAGAGTATAAGAAAATTTACTCGAAATCTCATATATTTACCAAACTCCGTACTAAATAATCTTAGCACTTAATAATAAATTTTATTATACAAATAAGTTTTATTTATGTATAGCGCTATTTTCTCTATCTGTATTTCAACACTATACTCCAAACTGGAATTCAAGACCAATAAATCTACAACAGATACGTCACTGTCAAATCTGTTAATGTCACTTATGTCATTTTCAAGTGACGTTTTCAGGTTTCGCCAACCTTTTTGGCATTATTTTTCTTATTATGCAGACTAAACTGTCAAGTTACATACATTATTAAAATGTTGTGGGTAGATACCAAATGTTATTAACACCTTAAGTGTTACAAGCGCAATACCATCTTTGAAAACTAAAATTACTGATGGTTAAGTTTTTCTTAAAGTGTCTTGTATTTAAATGAAAAAAAGTTAAATATAGAATCACAATTACCAATAAATAAATTACATCAGCGAGTTTTTTCGAAAAAAGGTGTATACTATGGTACGATCATTTTATTGCAGTAGCAACATTGTAGTAGATTTTTTGGTCTTGAATTCCAGTTTTGGGTGTATGTGATTTTTTAACGTCGTAACGCCCAGACAGCAGACACAATGGAAAATCAATGGTCGATAAGTATTATAACATTTTGTTTAAATTCCAGTGGACAACCGCACGAAGAGACGCCGCAACCGTCCGCAGAACAAGCTGCAAGATTTCGCGGCGTTCGCGGAGAGACACGAAAACCAGCGCATACACATATCGCCGCAGCTGACTTTGGCCACCTTCCAGTTCCTTAGCACCAGTGAGTTTATCACATCCTACTACTATTATAAAGGCGAAAGTTTGTATGGATGTATGGATGTTTGTTACTCTTTCACGTAAAAACTACCGAATGGATTTGAATGAAACTTTACCACAATATAGCTTATACATCAGAATAACACATAGGCTACAATTTATAAAAATATATTGTGTGGATTGTCCAAAATATGACGGTAAGTGTCAATAATTAACTCCACGCGTACGAAGTCGCGGGCGGCCGCTAGTAAAAATGAAATAAAAAATAAATCCTCCAGCCGATATTCGGCTACGGCGGCCAATCAAACGATCAGCCACGTAAGTGTGTGCGCAAACACAGGTGCACTCCCTATTCCCTTACCCTCTTATTGGGGCTATCCCGTGTGAAAAATCCGATAGATGGCGTACGTGTAGACTGAGGTCCAACTTCAACGTCATTGGTCGTTTAGTGACATTTTGACATCCCACATCAAAAATAACCAATCACCGTGTAGTTGGACCTTAGTTTACAGGTACGCCATGTGTTGGGCACACTTTGAAGTGTGCCCAACAAAAAGAAGTGAAACTCTTACAAAGACAAAAAAACATGATTCTGTCTCTTTTACTCCTAGCGATTTCTGTGTTGGTTGTTCCGTTTTGTTTAAACGATCAGCCACGTAAGTGTGTGCGCAAACACAGGTGCACTCCCTATTCCCTTACCCTCTTATTGGGGGCTATCCCGTGTGAAAAATCCGATAGATGGCGTACGTGTAGACTGAGGTCCAACTTCAACGTCATTGGTCGTTTAGTGACATTTTGACATCCCACATCAAAAATAACCAATCACCGTGTTGTTGGACCTTAGTTTACAGGTACGCCATGTGTTGGGCACACTTTGAAGTGTGCCCAACAAACAAATAACATGATTCTGTCTCTTTTACTCCTAGCGATTTCTGTATGTAGTTGTTCCGTTTACACGAGTATTATTATTTGCGTGTCCGGTCGATAGATCCTTTGTCCAACGTGTTGGGGTTTTTTTTTAATTTGCAATTTATTTTAAACTAGCGGCTGCCCGAGACTCCGTCCGCGTGGAAAAGTAACTTTTTACCCTCCTTTCAACTCCATACAACCCCCTTTTCGCAATAAAAAATAGCCTATGTCCTTTCTCAGGGTCTAGATTATCTGTATACCAAATTTCATTTAAATCCGATGAGTAGTTTTGGCGTGAAAGAGTAGCAGACAGACAGACAGACAGAGTTACTTTCGCATTTATAATATACCTACTTAATATAATATATATTTTTTTTTTCACTACATCACATAAATTGATCTGACTCTGAGATAGGTAGCTCAAGCACCTGTGTTACAGATATCAGAACCAACAGTGGAATTACAAATATATACATATAATACTTTTCTTTTGTAAATACATACTTATATTACATACTTATTTATAATATTAGTATTGATGACAAATGTTTTTTTTTTCCTAGGTGTAGACGCATTCCGGCCCGACACGGTCTCGGAGACGGTCCTCCGGCGTCTTCTGAGGCAAGACGTGATCCACCACATCAAGCTGAAGGGGAAGACCAAGAAAGACCCTAGCACGTTCGTCTTCCAGCAGGGGAAACCGGTGAGTATTTTTTTAAAATTCAAGTTAGGTTCTTACATGCGGTCCTTTAGGTCAGGCATGCGGTTAGGTCCAATTACCTATACTCACGGACGTCTAAATAGCTTTGACAAGGGGGGTGTCCCACATTGCAAAACAATTACGGGTCACCCCCTCTAGTGTTAAAAACGACACAATTCAATGGTAAGCAATTGCCGCCGCCTATGGACACTTGCAACACCAGTGGAGTTAAAAGAGCGCTGCCAATCTTTTATCCCCTTCCCCCCCGAGTGGGCCTTCGGTACCCTCACTCACTCGGCGAAACACAGCACAGGGGCTGCTTCACGCCGGTTTTCTGTGAGGCAGTGGTATCACTCCGGTCGAGCCGCTCATTCATGCCGAAGCGTGGCTCTCCCACAGTTTGTCTGATTAAAAATCCGACTATAGGTTATTTAAGGTTGGATTCATAGCGGCGCGGTCAAAGTATGGTGAGGGCATATACAATACAATTCTAATAGGTAATAATATATTTCACTACATCACGTACATTGATCTGACTCTGAGATAGGTAGCTCAAGCACCTGTGTTACAGATATCAGATCCAACAGTGGGATTACAAATATATACATATAATACTTTTCTTTTGTAAATATATACTTATAATACATAGAAAACACCCAGACCAATATCAACAGACATGTTCATGCACACAAATGTTTGTACTGTGCGGGGATCGAACCCGCAACCCTTGGCCCAGACGCAGCATCCACTACCACTGAACCAAACGGGTCGTCAATTACCTATACTACTCTCTCTGTCACGCGCCACGTGTCAAAATAAAATCGTTGATGAAATCTAAATACTTACGAGTGAAATGTTACAACACTCGCTTTATTTGAGTTTGTAGTATTTTTCCTGCACAACAAAAAAGCACATAAAGTCATTTTAAGTGCTTTTTCCTTTTCAAAAACCCAGGCAGCTGTAGGGTGCAACTGTCACCGTGTCCAAATGACAACAGATCCCAATTGAGCGGCACTATAGTCGGATTTTTAATGGGGTATGGGAACTAATTTTTAGGTATCTTTTTTATATTTTATTTCAATACCTTTTACTATTTTAAGCAATCAATTTGAATATTTATGTAATCAAGACAGTAGTTATGTTTTAATTAATTTTTAAACATTTTAAATTCAAGCGTATTTGTGACGTCACAAGGGCGCTACACCATATTAATAGTGTTACCACGTGCTTTTTTCCCCAAATCGTGGCAAATAAATTATATGTTAAATGTTACTTGTGGGCAAAATCCCTTTTAATCGGGGGAATTTTACATCACTGTCTGACAACATTCCGGCAAAACAAAAAACAGAGAGGTATCTCTAATCAATTTTATATCACCTTTCAAATAAATGTCAACTGGTTGGTAAGGTTTTATTGTATTACAACTAGCGCCAATTGTATGAAAGACAAATGCTTCGAAATGGTTTTCGATTTAGGACATGTTTGGTTTTTTTCCCATACCCCATTAGACAAAGTGATTTGACAGATGTCAATGTGTCATTCCCATACATTTTACGTTTTCAAAATGTCAAAATGTATGGGGAATTGACATTTGCATCTCTCAAATCACTTTGTCTAATTAAAAATCCGACTATAGGTTATTTATTTAAGGTTGGATTCATAGCGGCGCGGTCAGAGTATGGTGAGGGCATATCTGACGATATAAATCTTTGCTCTCCTGTAGGTGGACTACTTCGTCCTAGTGCTGGAAGGGCGCGTGGAGGTGACGGTGGGCCGCGAGAACCTGGTGTTCGAGGCCGGACCCTTCACGTACTTCGGAGTGCAGGCCCTCACGCAGAACATTGCTGTCGGTGAGTTAAGAAATATAACAAACTAGCTTTTGCCCGCGACTTCGTTCGCGTGGACTTCAGGTTCGTAGAAACCTCAAAAATTGTAGCCTATGTGTTATTCTGATGTATAAGCTATATTGTGGTAAAGTTTCATTCAAATCCATTCAGTAGTTTTTACGTGAAAGACTAACAAATATCCATACATCCATACTTACAAACTTTCGCTTTTATAATAGTAGTAGGATTTTAAGGATGTTTTGGGGGGGAGGGGGCAACTTTTTCCACTTTGGAAACGTATGCCACACAAACTTTTCAGTTAAGAAATAAAATCAATTAATAAAAACAAAATAATGTTTGAAACCTCAATATAATTTTTAAATACCTATCCATACATAACCCACACGTATTAGTTTTTTTTTAATATCAGTTGCATGTATGGGAAAGCCAGAAACTTTTTTTCCTTTTTTGCATTATAATGCGGTTCACTACCAAGTTCTAACACGCGACAAGTAACAATAATATTAATTATTGCTAAAAACGGCCACTTTTAGCATTTACTGACATTATTGTTACTTGTTGCGTGTTTTATATATTGTATTGCATCTTGTAAAATTCAATTTACTTGGATCTAAGTCTGTAATGTTTTTTTATTTTCTTCAAAAATATCATATTATCGCCACAATCAGTGTAAATTGGTTGGCGGCACTAGTTTCATTCGTATAGCCCCTTTTATACATATTATATTGCAGCGGAGTCCCCCACGCCGTCCGCCATGGGCTCCCTGCAGAACATCACGGTGGACGCGATGCTGAAGCACACCTTCATCCCCGACTACTCCGTGCGCGCCATCACCGAGCTGTTCTACCTCACCGTCAAGAGGTATAGTGTGTTAACTTAGATAGATCCTTTGTATAGACACTCACACTTCAGCCTCTGTCTCTCATTCACACTCTCCGTCTCGCGTTCAATCACACACTATCTCTCTCAATCACACACTCCCTCTCTTTATCACACACTCCCTCTCTCTATCACACACTCCCACTCTCAATCACACACTCCTCTTTATCACACACTCCCTCTCTCTGTCACACACTCCCTCTCTCTGTCACACACTCCCTCTCTATGTCACACACTCCCTCTCTCTGTCACACACTCCTTCTCTCTATCACACACTCGCTCTCTTTATCACATACATTATACACTCCCCCACGCCGTCGGCCATGGGCTCCCTGCAGAACATCACGGTGGACGCGATGCTGAAGCACACCTTCATCCCCGACTACTCCGTGCGCGCCATCACCGAGCTGTTCTACCTCACCGTCAAGAGGTATAGTACTTATCTAAACTCTGCTTTTTTTTGTTATATGGCCTGTATTGTGTTCACGACACATTTAATTTTGCCAATGTCAAGTGTTATGCTGATAAAGTGTAGTCAACAGTCGAAGTCACAGTCACTCAATAAAACGCCGGTGTTTAGCGTTTTAATGTCCTAAGGATTCTGTGAAGACTATTTTTAACAAAGCCGTAGGTTTTAAGACTCTATTAGGTCAAAGCAAATTGTTCACGTGACAACTCACTCGACACACAATAGCAGTGTTAAAAACGACACAATTCAATGATTCTTATATTAATATCACCCTGCGGCA
This sequence comes from Cnaphalocrocis medinalis, assembly GCA_014851415.1. NCBI lineage: Eukaryota > Metazoa > Arthropoda > Insecta > Lepidoptera > Crambidae > Cnaphalocrocis > Cnaphalocrocis medinalis. Next base: position 1,676,567 of record CM026303.1, read on the forward strand.
CTTCACTGCACAAAGTAACACCAAATTTGTACACTAAAAACCACTAGATACTAATTAAAATCTTGGATTGCATCAGCCGATGCGGCTTGTTTCACAGTTACCCACAGAGACCTCAAACTCTGATTTTTAATCATGTGGAGTAAACTGACAGATGTCAAAGTGTCATCCTAATAAATTATTCTTCAATTTGACAGTTGTAAAGTGTCAAAATGTATAGAAACTTGACCATTGCATCTGCTAGTTTACTCCATATAAGTGTGTACATAGTGAGAAAGTTTCATTTATTAAATATTTTTACAGATCTCTCTACCTAGCAGCGAAGCGGGCAACCCTAATGGAGAAGGGTGCCTTATCCAAGGGTGCCACAAACGAACAGTTCGACACTGAAGTTGATAAGGTAAGTTAATTAATTTTACTGTACTTGTCAAAGTTATTCACTCTTAAGATGTATCGTTTACTGTCAAATGTGATGTAATGCTGACCCTTAAATTTTTCAGTCGCAAATAATTTTGACGAACTTTTATACGTCTACATCCCTTTAACATCATCTTCTACCTATAATTTTGAACAACATTTGTTGTATGACTTTTGAAAATTCGTCACGTGATTGGCTGTGTATAAAAAGTAGATATTTTTATGCAGACTCCATAAGTCATCGAACAAATATTTTTCAGAATGGTTGGTATAGCTGGAGGCACGAAAGTATAGCGATGACCGTTATTTTGCGCACTTGTAAAAAAGAAGACTTTCTATCAAAATTGGTTTCTGCGCACTCAAGGTCATAACTACACTTTCTTGCCTCGGACTATAGAAGACGTGGTTAAAGGGATGTAAATGTTCTACAGATTTAGAAATAGAATAGAAATAGAAAAAATCTTTATTCAAGTTAGGTCCATACAGAACACTTATGAATGTCAAAACAACATAATATACCACTGGTTCGGAACGTCGATTTCTACTGAGAAGACACCAGCAAGAAACTCAGTAGTTACTCTTTTCAAATAGTAATAAGTTACAGAGTTTCATTTGAGCAAAATAACTTACAATAATCCAAGGAAATAGACTACTATGTATGACAATTGTCTATGGTCACCTTTAAGTTTTTCCCCCTATTTAACCCTACCCTTCCTACCCATCTCCCCTCTCCAGCACCTCTGCCACGCGTCCAGCGCCAACATACCGATAGCCATGATATCCAGGAAGCTGCTGGGCAAGTCGGCCAGCGCCACGTCCACTGCTGGGACGCGGGACACTCTGGGCTCCACGTCCACTCTCAATAAGGTTATGTACGCGGTCAAACTATAGGGTAAAATGACAGTTCGGGGGTCAAATGACACTTTGGGGGTCAAATGATACTTTGAGGGTCAAATGACACTTTAGGGGTCAAACGACACTTCGGAGATCTAGTGACACTGGGAAAAAATTACACATTTTGGGGTCAATCAAATGTCAATTTGGGAATCATATGACATTTCGAGGATCAAATGACAGTGGGGAAAAATGACACATTTTGGGGTCAATCAATAAGGTTATGTAAAGACATCGTCAACTAAGGTTTAGACAAACTTCAATTGAATTGACGACATATTGGCCTAATGACACTTTAGTCTCAAATGACACATTGTGAGGTCAAATACCACATTGTAGGTCATTCAAATGACGCTTTTTGGGGTCAATGACATTTTGTGGGTCAGGACACTATTGTTCAATTGACACTTTCAGGGTCAAATGACGCTTTTAGGGTCAAATGACCCATGGGAAGTTCAAATGACATTTTGATTGTAAAATGACGCACTGTAGGGTATGACACAATTTCAATATTATAAGGTCTTGTTTGAATTTATTATTATAATATCTCCCAGATGGGCGATAAATTTAACTAATTACATTATTATTATAGCCATCCCCTCGACTGAACATAATAGAACTTATGCAAATACAACAAAACTACGCATCATCAGAAAGATTGGACGTCAACTCCAACGATCGAAGTCTCACGAATGACCCAAGTCGGTCCACAGACCGCACCACCAATATATCCAAATGTTTGCCAAACATATCCACGAAATCTGCCTGCGAAACCAAAAAAACCAACGATGGGAAAACATTGGCCCAATCATGGTCCAGTCCACGAGAATGCTGCGATAGTTTTAAGCAATATAATAAGGAATTCGAAGTTAAGCAATTGATTCAAGATACGATTGGTTTGAAGCAATTGAACTGCTCGCAAGATGTTGATTTTAAGCAATTGAATTGCTCGGAAGATGTTGATTTTAAGCAATTGAAATGCTCGCAAGATGTTGATTTTAAGCAATTTAATTGCTCGCAAGATGTTGGTTTTAAGCAATTGAAGTTATATGATGCGATTGAATCAAATAAATGTAATATATCTAATGATCTGGTTTTGAAAAGGAAAGAGAAAGTTGACGAAGTTTGCGACGAGTGTGTTAAAAATAATTATTGGATCACGAAAAAAATATTGAACAATAAAAGCGTGGATGACATAAAAATTAATGGTTACATATTTTTATAATTAATATTCGTAGGTTTTGATTAATTGCAATCTTTTTATATTAAGTTGTTACATACGAGTATCTCCAAAACAATAGTATTAATGCGAATGATATATAAGGAATAATTATATTACAGTACAGTACAGCCTATTGGTCTAATGGTTCCAAGACTGGGCCATGTTCTTGAGGTCCCGGGTTCGATTCCCGTGTCGAAAAAAAATATCTTTCGAATTTTTCGAACATAGCTCGGGCTCGTAATCACCAAATTCACATTAGGCAAGCGTGGTGATTAAGCCTAATCCGGTCATAGTAGCGATGACTTGATTTCTATGATAGAGGCCTTTGCCCTGCAGTGGGACAGTATATAGGCTGACACTGTTCCATACTAGTTTACTTATAACTCTTTTAAATATAGATACTGATTATGGCTGTAAAAAGAAAAAGACAACAACATTCCATACGGACTCATCCCTTCTCACTTTCCATAACTTGACGCCAAATGAAGATGAAGTCTTAAACCAGGATAGTAACAGAGGTTAGTTTGGGATACCAAATATTATGAACACATTATTTTACTGTGGGAGAGCCACGCTTCGGCTTGAATGGGCTGGTTCAACCGGAGTCTTCACAGTAGCAGAAGCAACGCCTGCGCTGTATGAATTGGAAAAAGTTATGGTACTGATGATATTGGGGAGCCCAATTCTGGGAGAAGGGGAGATTAAAGGTTGGCCGCACATTTGGGACTCCACTGGTGTTATATTCCGTGGGCGGCTGCAATCGCTTACCATCAGGTGATCAAACAACTCGTCTACTCAATTTAGCGGGCAAGCGGTCAAAAACAGACTTATGTTTGTGATATGAAATTGATCACCAAACGAACTTCTTGTAACGAAGTTCGTTCGATATCATATTCGTTTTTTCTAATAAACTTGTAGACTGTTTCGGATGCCCCCGCTGCGCGCTACTTCCAACGTCACTTTGAACTTTACGAGCGGGCGAGCGACAAAAAACAGACATGAAATTCATGATCAAACGAACTTCGTTACCAGAAGTTCGCTCGATATTGTATGAGTGGTATCATACGAATATCTAATAAACTTTGCGAAAAAGAGAGGCGAGCGGAGACAAACAGACTGGCTTATCTGTTTATATAAAATTGATCATCAAGCGAAATTCGTTCGATAACATATAAGATTTTTTTAATAAACTTGATGATCAAAAGAACTTCTTTTAACGAAGTTCGTTCGATATCATATTAGATTTTTTAATAAACTTTTAGACTATTTCGAATACCCCCGCTGCTCGCTAGACTACTGCGAGTACGAGAGAGAATCCATAGACTACGACTCTGTGGGCAAGTGCGAGCGAGAGAGGGAGAGGCGGGCGGAGACAGACAGACTAGTTCTGATGCAGTTGAGCAAGATTATAAGGATATTGGAGAAGAAGGATCAGACTTGAGGTTTAAGATTTTGATTGGTTTTGAGAAAAAACAAAATACATCTGTGGCCCATTGGGGGAAAAGGGGTTAAAAGTAGGCTGCGCGCTTGTTACCTCTGATGTTACAGGTGTCTATGGGCGGCGGCAATCGCTTCCCACCAGTTGATCCGTCTACGAGTTTACCACCTGTCACAAAAAAAAAAAATACTTTTTGGTTTTTATCGTGTGATAACATGGCCTTAAAAAACCGTACTATCTACGCTATGTTTCGCCTAGTGAATTATGGTACTGAGAGAGTAAAAATAAGAAAACATTTATAGTACTGAAAGAGTAAGAAAACATTGACCATAACACATTTACACATAGACAAAAAGACAAAATAAAGAAAACATAGAAGTTGCGTATAGTACTGGAGCCCAATCTGGGAGGGAGGACAAGGATTTAAATGCAATTCGACTGGTGTTGGTGTCATAGGCGGCTGTGATCGCTTTCCATCAGGTGAGCCGTCTGTTCGTATGCCAGCTAGAACATAAATAAAAGTTGACAGGAGCTGACTTGCTGAAGTAAAATAAATAATAATAAATAAATAAATATTAATAAAAAATATTTATTGACAGCAGAGGTGAATCCTACCTTATTTCTTCCTATCCTTATTGTTCTAATACCTTACACCCGCACATTATACTCTGATTTTTAATCATGTGGAGTAAACTGACAGATGCAAATGTCAAGGTTCTATACATTTTGACATTTTGCATCTGTCAAATTGAGTGATAAGATAATGTATGGGGATGACGAATTGACATCTGTCAGTTTACTGCACATTATTAAAAATCTAAGTTAAAGTATTAGTTTGTTTTTTTTTTTGAAATAAAATAGGTACATATTAATATTACTGGCCGGTTGGCGCAATGGTAGTGACCCTGCCTCATACGCCAAAGGTCGTGGGTTCGATCCCCACCCTGGACAAACATTCGTGTGAAGAACACTTGTGTTTGTTCAGTGTCTGGGTGTTATATATGTATTTAAGTATTATATTTGTGATCCTCTGTTGTCTGGTATCTGTAACACAAGTGCAAGCTACTTAGTACGGAGTCAGGTCAATGTATGAGATGTTGTGTGAATTTATTATTATTATTATTTGTGTACGTGTTTTTTCTCCTTCAGCTATTGCAGTCTGTGGATGAAGATCTCAGCATCACCGGTGAACACAAAACTCCTTCCAGACAGGTCAGTTTTTTTATATATAGTGATACAGTATATTCGCTCACCTTAGCCCGTATCCCCGGTCGGGCAAAATTCTCGAATATTTCGAAAATAGCTCGGGTTTGTGTTCACCAATCTGCATTAGGCAAGTTTGGTATTTTAACCTAATCCATCATAGTAGCGATGACTTGATTTCTATGATGGAGGCCTTTGCCCTGCAGTGGGACAGTATATAGACTGATATTGTACTTTTTTACCAACATTTCCTTAATTCGCTGTATTATCCCTATCTCTACCCCTATATTATTCAACTTCCCGCAGCGGTATTTCCGAACCGGTACATTATTCAAATCTGCAAGAAACGGGTCTATACCTTCCTAAAAGGCCGGCAACGCATCCGCACTCCATCTGGTGTACCTGATGTCCATGGGCGTCAGTGTTCACTTACCATCAGGTGACCCGCTTGCTCGTTTGCCTTCCTATATTATTTAAAAAAAAACCCAAGGTTCTCTGTAAGATGCCGCTATTTTCAATAAGACCGCCAAGATTGTATTTATAAATGACCATAGCATTAAGTTCTGTAACCTTTTGTACAGTCGCCTCCAAAAATATGTATACACTTTAGGACCATGTCACAATACATATAAGAAAATAGAACGTCTTGAACTATTTTCTTATGTATTGTGACAAGGTCCTAAACTGTATACTTAATTTTGGAGTCGACTGTACAATAAAAAGTACCTATCGTCCGCAGGTATCCCCCAACCCACTGCCAGTGTCGGCGTCCCCCCTCACGCGGGCATCTTTCACCTCCCGCACGTCTCCAGACCACCCGCGCAACGGCGACCTCTGTGCAAGACTCGACGAACAAGAACGACTGCTCAAACATAACGAGTAGCCGCTCAGACTCATCTAATAGCAACTCAGATGTACCGAGTACCAGTCCTAGATCAAACAAACAACTAACGCTCAGAAGTAATAAAAAACGACTGCTCAAATATGACGAGTAGTCGCTCAGACTCATCTAATAGCCACTCAGATGTACCGAGTACTAGTACTCGATCAAAGTAACAACCAACGCTGAGAAGTAATCAAGAACGACTGCTCAAACATAACGAGTAGCCGCTCAGACTCATCTAATAGCCACTCAGATGTACTGAATACCAGTTCTCGATCAAACAAACAACTACGCTCAGAAGCATCAAGAACGACGGCTCAACCATAACAGTAGCCGCTCAGACTCTCTAATAGCCACTCAGATGTACTGATACCAGTTCTCGATCAACAAACACTAACGCTAAGAAGCAATCAGAACACTGCTCAAATATACGAGTAGCCGCTCAGACTCATCGAATAGCCACTCAGGTACCGAGTACTAGTACTCGATCAAAGTAACAACCACGCTGAAAGTAATCAAGAACGACTGCTCAAACATAACGAGTAGCCGCTCAGACTCATCTAATAGCCACTCAGATACCGAGTACCAGTTCTCGACCAAAGTAACAACCAACGCTCAGAAGTAATCAAGAACGACTGCTCAAATATAACGAGTAGCCGCTCAGACTCATCGAATAGCCACTCAGATGTACCGATTACTAGTTCTCGATCAAAGTAACAACCAACGCTGAGAAGTAATCAAGAACGAGCGCTCAAATATCGCTCAGTAGGCCTAACATGCGCACCGCGACAAAATTTTGTCGACTCTAGTTCGCGACAGCGCCTCCTTTTATCCCGCTCATCGCTCAGTCAGGTGAGCGAGAAGCAACTTGCCCCGACCAAATACGAGTGTCGTGGCGCGCATGTTAGCCCGGCAGTTCTCGATCAAACAAACAACCAACGCTCAGAAGTATCAAGAACGACTGCTCAAATATAACGAGTAGTCGCTCAGACTCATCTAATAGCCACTCAGATGTACTGAATACCAGTTCTCGATCAAACAAACAACTAACGCTCAGAAGCAATCAAGAACGACTGCTCAAACATAACGAGTAGCCGCTCAGACTCATCTAATAGCCACTCAGATGTACCGAGTACCAGTTCTCGATCAAACAAACACAACCAATGCTTTGGAGTAATCAACTGACAGCATAATAATAGGTAACGTAAAGTGGACTCCATTTTCCACACTTAGACTCTCTTTCGGTCCATTGTACGTGATGGGTCGGCTGGTTACAATAGCTAGCCCAGCCAGCAGCATAATAGGTAAGATATATACATGCAAAGCGATACAGTCGTAACTCAGATGCACCTTGTTGTTACCCAAAAAACCCAGTCACCGCTAAGGGCCGATTTTTTGATGCGTAGTGAAACTTAACTAATGGCTAAAAAAGAAATCAATGTTGAAATATAAACAATAAATGTTTATATGGCAATATTAAAATGGCAACCAATAAGCTGACACTTTGACTATTGGAACTCAATTCTCAACCAATTGACAAAGTTAACTATAGTCAATTTAACCAAATGGTGACTACGGATCCAAAAACCGGCCCTAAGATATACCTAATAGGCGTCCAGACTCAGTGAAACGACTGCTCTAACATGTCGAGTAGTCACTCAGACATATCTATAAATAGCAACTCAGTTAAACTTAGTTATTACTCAAATAGACCCAGTATCCCACCCACTCAGTAGCATGCTCAGATGTATGTACATACTAGCTTTTGCCCGCGGCTTCGCTCGCGCCCCCCACTTCCCTAAAATGGGGGGTTAGAAAGGGGCAAAAAGCAGCCTATGTTACTCTCCATCCCGTTGATTATCTCCACTTAAAAGTCACATCAATTCGTTGCTCCGTTTTGCCGTGAAAGAAAGACAAACATACATACAGACAGACACACTTTCCCATTTATAATAATAGTATGGAATACCCGCTCAGATATACCCAGTTATCACTCATACATTGTAGCGGAATGTCTATTGGTGGCCGTAATCGCTCCCCATCAGGTCCCACGTATTCCCGTTTGTGACCGAGTAAATACTGAACCTTCCTCACCCCTTGCTTATATGAAGATCGCGGCCATTACAAGTATGTGACGTCACAATACATTATATAAGGAAAGAGTTTTCATGATATTCGCATTTCTAAGAAGAAAAAAAAACAAAAATAATTTATGGTTATGTCATTTAAAATTATAATTATTATAGCCCAATATTGTATTAGACTTGTATACAGGGTGATCTGAATAAAAAATGTACCGAATCTAGAATGTATTCCTAAAATATATAAATTTCCTTATACACTTATTTTGCTTAGCCTAAAGGTGGACTGGTAGAGATAATAAAGGTATTAAGTCTTCCTTTTGTCCAAAATATGAACGATTCTGGTAAAACTTCTGTAAAACACCCTGTATTTCTTATTATTAAAAGTACATTAATATAAGAAACATATACAAGGAATTAGATGTAATATGCACTGTTCATTAGGCTAAGTGTTGTGGATATGTCGATAAATTCTTACGATGATTTCTTTATAATAACAAAAACAATGATGAAAAATCAGTTGAAGATATCTCTGCTTCAAAATTGATTTGCAAGATTCCACCCGAACATAATATGCATTGCAAGTTAAATAAAAGCTTTTAAAAAATAATTTCATTAATAAAACAAACGACTTTAACATTTAAAATTGCAATTTGAAAACTTATTCTTGAAAAAATAACAAATAATAAAAGTAAAAATATTCGAGTATACTGATGTTTTCAAAATGATTAATTCCGTTTCTTTTTTTTTCGAAATTTTACATCGTGTTTATTTTATCGATCGATTTTTTAACGATTTTGATTAAATTATAATCAACATTTATCGATGAATCTACAACACTAGTTTTTTTTATAGGGGGCACTTAAATGTTACTGGTGGTAGCTTAAATTTATGTAAAAGCTTTAAAACGAAAATATACTAAATAAAAAAAGTACAGTCTTGCCAAAAAACGAATCTCAAATATTTCTTTTGTTAAATTAGTTTTATTTGTACTTATAATAAGCTTACCAAATCTAATCATACAGAGTGCGGTAGGATCCCATTCCGAATTGACCCCGGCCCGCAGGTACCCTCAAAGAAAAGAGTTTTGTTTTAATTAAGTATCGTATTTTGACCTGCGATTAGATACAAGTCGCAAAAATTCGGTTTTGAAGATTATATTTCGCTGGAATGTTAAGAAAGTTGCGCTGTGATTTGTGTAAACTATATTCGCTATATATCTATAATAATGAATCCTGTTTTATTTATTAAATTGAGGTTCCTTAAAACGTGAGTGATGAACTCCCTTGTGGTCTCCTTTTTGATAACTTTTGAGGAAGCAAATGATGGGAAAGCAATCCAAAATTAACTTTGTATGTACACTATTGTATTTTTTACCTTATTTTATTTCCAAATCTACGGGAAATTTTCTATAATTTATCATGACACTAGTTTTAGCTACTCATATTATCCAAAATGTAAATTATACGCTTGATTAAATGTTATTTGCTTGTTACTCGTAATATGTTGGTGTGTAGTAGGTTATGTGCATACTGGCCGGGGGCCTACCGGATTAGGATCCCACAGAACGGAATCATACGCGATATTTACTATCAATTATTTTATAATAACTAGCCACGTAACTGTATTTTTTACAAAAAACCGAAAATTATACAAATAATAATTTAATTCGTATATATGTATTTATTTAATATTGATTCAGGCGAGGTACTTAATTTTTAAAGAACTAGTCTTTGAAAATACTCTACAGGGTGTATCTGTGAACATTTACATCCCTTTAACCTTGAACAACATTTGTTCAACACCTTTTCGAAATTCTTCGATATTTTTTTCGACTCCCCATACAAAATGACCAAGTCACGTGACCGACTTTATATGGAAAGATATTTTTATTCGAATTTTCAAAAGTCATGGAACAAAAGTTGTTCAGAATGGTTGGTAGAACACGTGGTTAAAGGGATGTAAATGTTCACAGATACACCCTGTATAATAGTACAGTATTATACTATTGTAAGATGTGTACAGGATGTTTCATTAAAAGTTTATCTTCCAGTTATTGAAAATATACAGTTTTTGTCCACTACTGTTATATTAACAGTAGCACCACAAAACAGCCCAGTTGGTCTAGTGGTTTAAGTACCGGGCCGTGATCTCGGGGTCCTAGCTTCGATTCCCAGGTCCAACAAAAAGTGGCCTACTTTTTGTTTTGTTTCGAATTTTTCGAACATAGTTCGGGTTTGTGATCGCAATCCGCATTAGGCAAGCGTGGTGATTAAGCCTAATCCCATCATAGTAGCGATGACTTGATTTCTATGATGGAGGCCTTTGCCCTGCAGTGGGACAGTATATAATTATACAGATAGCTGAAATTGATATCTCACTCGCGAGGCGCCTAAATAACTGTTATTAACGTCAGAATAATACAATCTATAGTTTTCTAAATTAAATCATAATACGATAATTAACTGGGGGCGTCAACCCAGAACACCCAGACCCAAGACAACTTAGAAAATGAAGTTTCCTAATTTGACTTGAACGAGAATCGAACCCGGGACCTTTCGCGCTTCGGGCGAACACCTTAGCCACTGCGCCATCGAGGCCGTCAAATATAATGGAACTTTTATTGAAACATTCTGAATTAAACATAATAAATGTATTTAGTAAAATTACCTAGGTATTACAAAAAAAATTAAAAAATAGTGAAATCATTATTTTCTTCTATCTCCAAACTCTTCTAACAAAATGTTTTCCTAATCTTCTCTCTCTTTCCCCATTTAAGATTTTCGTATAAGGTGCATATTGATCGATTAAACTTGCCAAGAATGTAAAAAAAAGTATTATGCAGATACAAAAAAGTATTATTAAATGGCTGAAATATTTATTTTGGACAGAAATACATCCTGTATTTTTTTTACGAATTATGTTCAAAAAATTTTCAAAACTGGACTTTTTTAAAAATGTCCATTTTTTTTCAGTAATAATTGGTATCAATAGGCAGTAATCGTAAGAATAGTCGTAATGAAATATAAATGGTGCAAACTAATGTATTATACACGACCAAATGTATCGACGCGTCTTTATGTTTTCTTAGAAGTTGTAGTCTAGGAAAGCCGTGTCTAATGATTAGGAATCGGATAATCAGATGAAAATGTCTTCTTCTTTACCGTAGCATTCTTTCAGAGTGTTCCTAACATATGTTTTTAAACTTTTGCGTTGCTTTATACCAGTGGTTCTTAACCGGTGGTCCGCGGACCACTGGTGGTCCCTGGAGGCATTCCAAGTGGTCCGCGAAGACATCGTAATAAACAAGTGACGTGACGTGATGAGTCGAGTCAACACAACGCAAACGGCGCCGCGACGCATGTCCGAAGTGTGTGGTCCCTGACACGACAGAATTTTGGTAAAATGGTCCCTCATGACTTAAAGGTTAAGAACCACTGCTTTATACAAATAAAACTGACTTTATACGAGATTTGAAATTGTAAAAATGTAAGTAGGTGTCTACATAGAATAGCAACATCATAGTCATAAATAATGTTCTCAACAGGTCCTATATAAAGCAAGCGCTATGATGTATAATAATAATTATTTACGCAAAATTTTACTATAATATGTAATAAAAAATCATTATGCTTATATGAATAATAATTATTTATTATTTTAAATTTGTTTTGAGTAGGTATTTAATATCTATTCCAAAAATGACATGTAAATCACTAAAATCGAAATTTAATGATAATAACCGGCCAATATGTGTTCCATTATTTTGGATTTTTAATGACTTTTGCTTCATTTTAAAAATATAGCCATTTCGTTGTATGGTAAAATAGACAGTTAAAAAAATGGCCTAAAGTTATTCAGATAGAATTTATTATTCTATAAGAAATTTATTTTAAATTTTTATTAATGTTGAAAATTATATCGTAGGAATTTGCGTCCATTCTTCTTAATACAATATATATCGGTAAACAGCAACTTTCAGCTACACAATGTTTGATATCTTTTATTTTTATTTAATATTGGCACTTTACAAACTAGATTAACTGATTTGGATATTTATTTAATTATTTTTGTTATTTATAAGCTGAGGTTATTCAAATTATTAATAAAAAGATTGACTGTTATCCGATATATCCTGTGTTATATTACTATAGATGCATCTGTGCACCTTCTTAAATATTATGTAATTAGAACATCTAAATTATATGTATATTCAAGACAATAAATTTAAGAAAATCTTAATTTATGTCTATATATTTTTGTCTTCATTATATGAAATTTTTACTCTTTCCTGAAAACTTATCTATCTTGACTATCCTGAAATATAGTGTCAATCAATGTCTTGATTATTGTATGTAGAGGTGTCGACATCATCTTGATATTCAAATATTATTTTTGTAGTTTCAAGCTTATTGAGGTCTAACGATTTTTTTAATGTATTATTTTATGTTATTATGAAAATCAATTTATATTAGTTATATGGAATTATATGCAAAGTGAGGCTTACCTAACGTCTTTAAATTAATGTTATATTATTTATTTTTTTAATTAAAAAGCGTCGTTAGAAAACTACAAAATAATATACTGGTGGTATCGGGGCATATGCAGTTACATCCTTCTATGTTCTTATTATCCTTGTTATTTGGAACGTATATCCGAAATTTCAATAGTTAATTTATTCAAATTTCATTCGTCTTTATTTTGTCCAATAAAAAAATACAAAATTTTCTTTAGGGTATTCGACAGACCTGGTGTGTGGCTGTGTGTCACACAAACTGTTAAGAAGGATGTATCTGTTTACCGATATACTAACATTGTGTCGATTTTTACTAAGTGTGTTGTAGTCTTTAGTTAATCTACAACGTAAAATAATAGTAAATTTAATCCCGAAGCTCTAATAATAATAGGTAGGTAACACGAATAAAGCCTTTATAACGTGTTAGATCATCAAAATAAAAATCAGCTGTTTCATGTATGTATGTGCAAAATATGTATGTAATTTGCTTATTTTGAAGGTCTTGATTGGGAGGGGGAAGGGTGTAATAAGGTGACTCTACTGCTGTTTCACGTGTCTATGGGCGGCGGCAAACGCTTACCATCAGGAGATCCGTCTGCTCGCCTGTCAACTATTATATTAAAAAAATGTAACATGTTTATACGTGTTACCTATTATGAGGGCTTCGAGATTCAAGCAACTATAATTTGCGGCGTATACAAGGTGTATATCTATATCGATCCATAGTTGTATTTGAGGCATTTATGTTCCTTTGTACGCATTTGAACTATGAAATTTATTTTATGATAAAATCTTTCCAGTTCCGTTATGTATTCAACTTTATAAGGTTTAAGATTGATTAAATATATTTGATTGAACTCTATAAGGTTTAAAATCGATTACTTGTATTTGATCTTCCTTAAATATAGTATGCACGGATTTGAAAATTACTTACTTACTCCGATGGCTCAACGATCAAAATGAGTCTTGGCCTCCGATACGAGATGTCGCCATTTGTCTCGGTCTTGTGCAGCTTGTCGCCAATCTCCTGCTTGCAATTCCTGCAGGTCCGCGTCCACTACATCCCGCCAGCGTGGGCGCCCCACTGGCCGACGACCAGTAGGTTGCCCAAGATATGCCCTCTTGGCGCCCCGATCTGACACCATTCTTTCCACGTGGCCGAGCCATCGGAGTCTATGAATATATGATTTGAACATTGGATGTTTCGTAATAAGTCCGATTTCACAGTTCAAAGGCGACATAAATAATTTATTTACGTAGTTTTAGGTAATGTTATCTACATGTTTTTATATAATTAAATCGGGTTGTAATATTAAGATAAATATTGTGTAATGGTTAGATGGTTGTTCGTATGATGTAATTGGAAATAAAGGATTATGCGCTTCGCATATAATTACGTGTTATTGATTTCTGAGTTGCCTACCCCCACTACTCATCCACCCCCTCACTTCTTCTTTCTTGAAAAAAAATCTGCTTATCTATACTATTTATAAAGAGATAACTTCGATGGACAACGACAAGGCTTATAGGTAAACCGAAAACACGAAACGCTTGCGCGATGTAATTGGACACAGCGCCATCTATCGGTTCATTTCACCACTGGTGTTGCAGGTGTCCATGGGCTGCGATAATTGCTTACCATCAGGTGATCCGTCGGATCGTCTGTCACCTATATCATAAAAAAATCTTTAAAAAATTACACAGTTTATTGAATTTTTAAAAACAGATATAATTATTTGATCAGCGAGAAATTATTAATTGGTCATCAAATGTTTATACATAGCTTTTAGTACATAATTTGTTGACCACATCTACATCTTTATGTACCTACCCTATTTATTATGAATAAATGATTTTGTATTTGTATTTTGTACTTATTTATTGGGTAGGTTTACCTAGTTAGTTTTTTTGCTAACCTGTTAAATAACAACACTGTTGTTTTATTATCTATCTATTTTATTATTAGATAAAATATTGTTTTTTCATTTAAGACAATAGGTAGGTAGGTACTTAGTTATTAAAATAATGACTAGAATATATTAATAGGTATATGTATCCTATAACTACACATTCTTTACTTATAAAGTTAGACACTAGAAAATGACGGTTATTGCGTGTGAAAAATTTAACTTTTTTAAACGTTGTATCTTTTTTTCACACGCGATAGTCTCCATTTGTAATATGAGTATATAGAATGTATCTGTGAACATTTACAGCCCTTTAATCACGTCCTCCACTTAGTACTATAATGCTGAACAACATATTTTGTTCTACGACTCTTGAAAATTCTTCGATTCCCCTTGCAAAATGAACAAATCGTGTGACCGACTTGGTGAGTAGATTTTTTTTTATGCAAATGTCTTAAAGTCATAGAACAAGTTGTGCAGAATGTTTGATAGAAGACGTGGGTTATGAGATGTAAATGTTCACTGATTACACCTTGTGTAAGTAATCTACTTACCTATTTCTAAAAGTAAATACATGACCTACATACAAGGTGTACCTATCCGTGACCATTTACGTTTTCAAGCAACCATTTTGAACGACATTTATTTTGGAAATTCGAAATTTTTTTAGACTCCTTATCATTGAACAAGGTAATGGTTGTTCAGAGTGGTCAATAGATACACACTGTATGAGTACCTAGGTATAACTTAATAATACATATTACTATTTGCATATAGAGTAATTTACATGCTTTAAATTTTTTGTGCTGAATCCTATGAATGATATTACATATAACGGCTCAAGAAAATATATTTAAGCTTATTTTTTATTTATATCTCTGATATAGAAAAGATTGTTGTTTTTATTATATTTCTGCTAAATTTTTAAATACTTAGTGTCTCCCCTAACACACTACAAGCCATAAAAAAAACTTACTTCTAAACTTACCTAATTACTATATATACTTTGTGGAATTACTGTATACATACAGGAAATATTGGTTGGTAATGGTATACATACAGTTATTGCAATATAGGAATGCTTGGGGGTACACAAATATGCTTATATTACACAAATATGTAATATTAGTCAGCAGCAGAAATCACTATACACTCCAAGTGATCAAAAAGAGGCTAACGGTAAACCTTTCAAAAACATCTAATGAGCGATAAAAAAAAGCCGCTTCATACATAACCTACTTATTTGATTGCCAGCTCGATATTTTGTACGGAACAGCTGACTTCTTTTTCACACATTGGATGCTCATATTTTGGTAGGTAGTATAGTCTCTAAACGGTATATGTTTACACCGTTAAGTACTATTGCATATTTTTATATGTTGAATATCTGCTGCTGCTGTACAGTCAAAGAAATTAAATGTTTTACTTCTAAAGTTAAGTTGTGCTCTTAATTTTTTCATATTAAGTAGATAATTTAAAAAACTAAAAAAAATAAAAAATAAACATATAATCTCCTCTTTACTTAAATAACGTGACAAGTTTAAAAGCCATCCATCAAGCCCGAGCCATCAAGTCATGGAATGCCCTTCCAGTTCATGTGTTTCCTTCTTACAATCCTGGGTTTTTAGGCGGGGCGTGAAAAGCAATCTCAGCAGGCCTTCAGGGTGAGGATGACAGACTCATAGTACTTGGTCTGTTCTTTTGTGACCTGTCAACCTCATATTTGGATCTCACACCTTACCATCAGGCGGTGTGAGGTCATCTTGAATGGCCTCAATATAAAAAAAAGTCTGAAAGAACTTGGTTTGAGCTTGTCACGTTATTACTTAAAGAAGCGACTATGTCGTTTACAATATGTGCTGAATCTTCATAAATTTACCTTTTTTCTGAAATAACCATTCTACGGAATTCCGCCATTGTAACTTTTATCAAGATTTTGAAAAGTTTTTGTTGAGGTTTGTGTGTTCGAACAAGCTGCCTTACACAAAATTAATAGATACAGAAGGTTGGCTCCAGCTGGATTGATATAGTACAGTCAGCCACACATCAGGTTACCACAACCATGTCAAATTTCCTCAATTGATATTCGACCTAATGTATATGACAGTAAGATGAGAGTCGATTGAAGAAATTTGACAGTTTTGTATACTTTGATGTGTGCTGTACGTACTTTAACATAGGTATAGCTGGAGGCACGAAAGTATAGCGATGACCGTTATTTTGCGCACTTGTAAAAAAGAAGACTTTCTATCAAAATTGATTTCTGCGCATTCAAGGTCATAACTACACTTTCTTGCCTCGGACTATATTCGCGTTGCATTTAAAGTTATTATTATTCTAGTTTTAAGCTTTTCTTTTCGTTTGCTTTGCCTGTTTGTGATTTGTGATTGCGAAGCCAACATTATGTGTCCATCTATTTTGAGTTCACTGTGAGTTGCAGAAAGCGTCATTTAAAATAACTGTGATTAGTCATTAGAACCGTTATGGACAGCGTGAGTGAGTGAGGGGGACAGCAATCGGGGAAAAGGTTTAAAAAGTTGGCAGCGCAATTGTGACTCCGGTTACGGGTGTCAACCGCAGCAACCGCTTACCATCAGGTGATCCGTCTGCAACACCTGTAGAGTCACAGGTAAGCTGCCAACCTTTAAGCCTCTTTCCCCTAATTGGACTTGCTCCGGTACTCTCATTCACTCGACGAAACACAGCGCAAACACTACTTCACGCCGGTCTTCTGTGAGGCCGTGGTATCACTCCGGTCGAGCTGGTCCATTCATGCCGAAGCGTGGCTCTCTCACGGTAATAGGGTATTTTACGACTTTTTATTGATTGTAAAAGTTTTTGAAGTATGATTCACAGCTCCCTTTTTATTTTCATCTATCGTCATTACTTCCAAATATATAGAGTTGCAAAGTTCCGAATCAGAAAAGGAGAGCGATACGCTATTAATGACGTCACTAGGCTTGTGCTTCCTACAAACGCCGTACAACATTTTGTCTAAGAAAGAGACCGGTATATCAAAAGTTTGTTGCTCTATGACTTTCTGTTATTCAAACTTTTAAAAAATGTTTCTTCAATAATCGTACACCTAAACAGTAAATTATCGAGTTTAGGTATCTGATATCGATATTTCAACGACAGTAAAATACCCTTTTTTTATATAAGATGGGTTGGCATTTGACCTCATCTCACCTGATGGAGAGTGACAATGAGGTATAAGATGTAGCGTGCTTTCCCAGAAGAAGCCTATTCACTCTCGACTTAAAGACACCCAAATTGTAGCTCTCTGGAAATACAGAAGCCGGCAAGTTACCCTACTTTTTTCCTTTCTTTTCTAAATATGACGCTTTCTGCAACTGTCAAGCTACCATGTCATCGTGTCGTGCGGTTGGTAGTACTGCGGGCGGGAGGCCCCGGGCTCGCGGGGCGCGGGCGCGGGGAGGGGGGCGCGCTATGGCGGCGTCATGCTGCCGCCATACTCAGGGGATGCACCACGGCCTGGGGAATTACAAATTACACATTAATGTTCATGATATTTAAGGCTCGCCTAAGTCCAGCCTGAAAACCAGCGGCAGCAGCTGCTCGTGGCTGCATCATGCTGAGACTGAACCTTGTTGGCCGAAACTTCTATGTTTTTGTGGCGACATCTACTATCGCCCGAAGAAAAAAAGTTCGCCACTGGTACCATACAACTGACAGCAGATGGCGCTAATTTGACTGTTCCATACAAGATTCAAATTCTCCTTCAATCCTACATCGCGAAATTAAAGTTCACAGGTCTACTTAGAATATTTGTAATACCTTGGTTTCCGATCCAATACCGGCTCGGCAGAAGATATTCCCTTGTCATGGGGAACATTCCATCCCCATATTTTCTTCATTTTGTGTTTTTGTCTATTCTTGTAGAGAGTTGTACACTTACAGATTCTGAGTCGACTTTAAAAATGGTGATTAAAAATAATTCACCTTGGATAGGCTGTTATTAAGGGGCTACACGAATGAAACTAGCGCCGCCAACCTATTTCCATTGATTGTGGCGAAAATACGATATTTTTTAAGAAAGCAAAACATTACAGACTTAGATAAAAGTAAATTGAATTTTTCAAGATGCAATACAACAACAATAATGTAAATTATTGCTAAAAGTAACCGTTTTTAGCAATAATTAACATTATTACTTGTCACGTGTAAGAAATATTGTATTGCATCTTGAAAAATCCAATTTACTTGGATCTAAGTCAGTAATGTTTTATTTTCTTCATAAATATCATATTTTCGCCACAATCATTGTAAATAGGTTGGCGGCGCTAGTTTCTTTCGTATAGTCCCTTAAATTACCTTTACCTACTTATTTACTTTATTCTATTCATGCACTTATTAGTGCATGATAAATCTTCTGCCCTCTATACAATACAAAATGTGAAGTATGAGCCTCATACACTACATTACCACTCACCCCGGCCTCTGCCGCGACCCCGACCCCTGCCCCTCCCGCGACCGCGTCACCTCCGTCCATCCCCCAAGCCCACCATGTCTGGAACATACCAAATTACTCTAAAGTTATAGAAATAGAGAAATATTTATTTGTAGCAAATCTTCTATGTATATATATATATACCTTATATTATAAAAGGCTAATTTCTATGGACATCGACAAACCTAATATACAAACCGAAAACCAAAAACACAAGCGCGATGCAATCAACGCCCAGAGTCATCTATTAGGAGACAGTGGAACTCCTGTCCCGATACAAAGTGAAGGCGGGCCACTATTATCTTATAGGTACAGAAAGGAATTCAAACTAGTAGTAAATCTAATCATACACTAAATAAATTCTAAATTTGAAGGTTCTATGTCTGTTAGAAGTGCCTTAGAATTTTGATGATCGGTAAGTCAGTGAGTGACAAAATTAAGAATCTTTGACTCGTTATAATTGTTTAACTACTGGTTGAAAGTGAATTGAATTAGAAATATACCGGTTTTGTCCAATGCCTGCTTAGTAACTGAAAGTTCAAGCTTCTGGTTTTGCCCAAAACGAAGTTATAAGCGGTTGACTTCTTATACTGACCTATATTAGTAGCAGTCTTCTCGAGGTACGCGAGGGGGCCCTGCAGCGGGGCCCCGGCGTAGGCCCCGCGGCCCCCCGCCAGGAACATGCCCTGGGCCAGGCTGCTCTGCATCTGTTCATCACATTATTGTATTTATTGTCTGTCCATGTGTGTGAAAAGTGTCAAATACTCAAAAAACAAATGAGTGTCATAATATGTACAGGGTGTACTGTGTCTACCAACCATCCTGAACCACATAATATAAGTCGCGAGATTAATAACAAATCGAAATTCTGTCGACTCTACATACAAAATGACCAAGTCACGTGATCGACTTTGTATGAAAAGTTGAATCTTTTTGTGCAAATTTCCAAAAGTCTTAGAACAATTAATGTTGTTCAGAAGAGTTCAGAAAACGTGGTTAAAGGGATGTAAATGTTCACAGACACCTGTATAACCACTTCCAATACTATTGAACTAAATAAAAATATTTAACTAAAAAAAGCATGTAAATCCAATAAAAAAATAATAAAAAATGTACATACCTGGTGAAAACTAAAGAAATGGTGCCGATGCGGGGGTTATACTAACAAATAAAACCAAATATAAATTGAAAGAAAATTATATTTTGCAACAAAAAATAACACAAAAATGAGAGATGCTTATATATCTAAAAATATTCTAATAGGTATCTTAAAATAAATAAAAGATAACTTATGCTATTATCTAACTACCTATTATTTTTTTATTCTCTGCTAATTTTAAAGTACAGACAGCCACACATCAGGTTACCACAAACTGTCAAATTTCCTCAATTGATATTCAACCTAATATGTTTGACAGTAAGATGAGAGTCGATTGAAGAAATTTGACAGTTTTTGTATACCTACTTTGATGTGTGGCTGTACGTAGCATTATACAGGGTGTATCCGTGATCATTTACATCCCTTTAACCATGTATTCTACCAACCATAATTAACAACATTTATTTGTTCAGCGGCTTTTCGAAATTCATCAACAATTTTTTTGAACCACCAAACAAAATGACCAAACCACGTGACCGACTTTGTATGAAAACATGATTTTTTTAAACAACTCTCCAAAGTCATAGGGCAAAATGTTATTCAGAATGATATGCAGAAGAGTTCAGAAAACGTGGTTAAAGGGATGTAAATGTTCACAGATACACCCTGTATTATAAGTCGCAAGATTATAACAAATCGATCATTGTTTTCTGTACACTAAGGTTCACAATTTATTGTAAGTATTATTACCTATTTCGTTTTTACTCTGCTACATTTTTCGAAAAATATATGTATCATTTATAGTTTTATACATATCACATAAAAAATATTACTTTTAACGATTAATAGATACTTTTAGTAACGAGAATCTAACCATTGGCATCTAAGTTTGTGTTCTTATAAAGAAGTAGGTACATATACTAACATTTTTTTTTATATTTAACATTCTACTCTCGCCTATCACAATTTTTGCTGACAAGGAGGGGGGGGGGGGGGATTAAATTTCCCAAAGACTCTGCTTACGTAATACTTGAATGGTCCCTATGTATAAATCGAATGAGATTTCCATACATTCGTTCATCTATACCCAAAACTGTAATTCGAGACCAAAAAATCTACTACAATGTTGCTACTGCAATAAAATGATCGTACCATAGTATAACCTTTTTTTCTAAAAACACTCGCTGATGTAATTTATTTATTGGTAATTTTGATTCTATATTAAAAAAAATAATTTTATTTACTTTTTTTCACGTAAATATAAGACACTTTAATAAAAACTTAACCATCTGTAATTTTAGTTTTCAAAGATGGTATTGCGCTTGTAACACTTCAAGTGTTAATAACATTTGGTATCTACCCACAACATTTTAACAATGTATGGAAACTTGACAGTTTAGTCTGCATAATAAGAAAAATAATGCCAAAAAGGTTAGCGAAACCTAAAAACGTAATTTGAGAATGACATAAGTGACTTTAACAGATTTGACAGTATTTTTTGGTCTCGAATTCCAGTTTAGAGTATAAATGGTTAATTCGATGTGAATATAGAGTGCACGAGTATTGGGCTCCTGTAGACCTAACATGCGCACCGCGACAAAATTTAGTCGACTCTCGTTCGCGAGAGCGGATCCTTCTATCCCGCTCATCGCTCAGTCAAGTGAGCGAGACGCAAGTTGCGCCGACAAAATACGAGTGACGACAAATAATCTCGTGGTGCGCATGTTAGCCCGGCTGGTGAAAAAGCAGGGTTAGGATTTCCTATCATCTCTGTACCGCGCGTACCGCTACCGGCGCGGGACCTGCGCGGGGTACGCGGGGGGGTGCGGGGGCCGCGGTACCTGTTGCTGCTGGAGAGCCGCCTGCTGCTGTTGCTGCAGCGCCGCTTGCTGCGCCGCCGCCGCTGCTGCCATCTGTTGGGCCTGGTGGGAATTATAAATAGCTTTTTGTTTTATTCAAATACTAGTGGCCCACCCTCACTTCGTTTCAGAACAATTATAAATAGTATATAAACATACATAGTCCTAAGTCTATGGTTCTATAATACATAGACTTAGGATGCCGCCCCCTAAAAGACCAAAGAGAGTTTAAGTTGACAGTCCACTTATGACTCTACTGGTGTTGCAGGTGTCTATAGGAAGCAGCAATCGCTTACCATCAGGCGATCCGCCTGCTCGTCTGCCATCTATCACATAAAATAATGGGTAATTGTTCAGATTAGCAATATTTTTCCCGTTTACTCTGAAATTGTAACTTGTTCAATTCAAGGGCTGTTCAACATTAGACTCTAACGCAATGGCAATAAGATCCATCCTCACCTGTACAGTCTGTTGCACGATAGGCGGCTGCTGCCGGGGGGAGGGGGAGGCGGCCTGCTGGATGCTCTGCTGTTGCTATTCAACATTAGACTCTAACGCAATGGCAATAAGATCCATCCTCACCTGTACAGTCTGTTGCACGATAGGCGGCTGCTGCCGGGGGGAGGGGGAGGCGGCCTGCTGGATGCTCTACTGTTGCTATTCAACATTAGACTCTAACGCAATGGCATAAGATCCATCCTCACCTGTACAGTCTGCTGCACGATAGGCGGCTGCTGCCGGGGGGAGGGGGAGGCGGCCTGCTGGATGCTCTGCTGTTGCTATTCAACATTAGACGCTAACGCAATGGCAATAAGATCCATCCTCACCTGTACAGTCTGTTGCACGATAGGCGGCTGCTGCCGGGGGGAGGGGGAGGCGGCCTGCTGGATGCTCTGCTGGGGCTGCTGACATTTGTTGTATACTGTGTGACCCTGTTATAAACATATCGCAATTAGTTGGAATTAAATGGTTAGTAGAACACGTGGTTAAGTAAAGTCGGGATTAAAACGACTACCATCAGGTGATCCGTCCGCTCGTCTGCCACCCATCAAAAATTAAGACTTACACGGTTTAAAAATGTAGTAGTCACAGCTGTTTAAACCTCTATAACACAATGGAAAAATGGTTGCCACCTGATTTTGAGCCTTATCTGTCATAACACAAGAGCGAAAGCCAATGAAATCTTTCGTTGACTTACATCTTACTAGCTTTTTCCCGCGGCTTCGCTCGCGCCCCTCACTTCCCTAAAATGCGGGGTTAGAAAGGGACAAAAAGCTGCCTATGATACTCTCCATCCCTCCAACTATCGCCATTTAAAAAATCACGTCAATTCGTCGCTCCGTTTTGCCGTGAAAGAAAGACAAACATACAGACAGAAAGACAGAGAAACAGACAGACACACTTTCCCATTTATAATATTATTAAGTAATTAAGTAAGTAATTGACTAATTAAGTATGGATAAGTGATAACTAAGGTGTGCAGATAAGGTGTGCACCTGCAAGTCAGCCAGCAGGTTCTGCCACTGGCTGATCTTGTCGTACTGCAGCTCGCACTTCAGCTCGTTGTTGTCCTCCACCAGCTCGGGCTGAACACAAGGTGTGATAGTCACCTGCAAGTCAGCCAGCAGGTTCTGCCACTGGCTGATCTTGTCGTACTGCAGCTCGCACTTCAGCTCGTTGTTGTCCTCCACCAGCTCGGGCTGAACAACAAGGTGTGATAGTCACCTGCAAGTCAGCCAGCAGGTTCTGCCACTGGCTGATCTTGTCGTACTGCAGCTCGCACTTCAGCTCGTTGTTGTCCTCCACCAGCTCGGGCTGAACACAAGGTGTGATAGTCACCTGCAAGTCAGCCAGCAGGGTTCTGCCACTGGCTGATCTTGTCGTACTGCAGCTCGCACTTCAGCTCGTTGTTGTCCTCCACCAGCTCGGGCTGAACACAAGGTGTGATAGTCACCTGCAAGTCAGCCAGCAGGTTCTGCCACTGGCTGATCTTGTCGTACTGCAGCTCGCACTTCAGCTCGTTGTTGTCCTCCACCAGCTCGGGCTGAACACAAGGTGTGATAGTCACCTGCAAGTCAGCCAGCAGGTTCTGCCACTGGCTGATCTTGTCGTACTGCAGCTCGCACTTCAGCTCGTTGTTGTCCTCCACCAGCTCGGGCTGAACACAAGGTGTGATCATCATCATCATCATCATCAGCCAGTTGCAGTCCACTGCTGGACATAGGCCTCTCCAAATGCTCGCCACTTTGATCGATCTTCGGCTTCTCGCATCCAGCTCCAGCCAGCCCTCTTGCGCAGATCATCACTCCATCTGGCCTGAGGTCGTCCTACACTACGTTTACCGAGACGCGGTCTCCACTCCAGAACTCGTTTACCCCAACGGTTGTCAGTTCTGCGGCAGATGTGGCCAGCCCACTGCCACTTCAGCTTGCTAATCCGATGAGCTATGTCGATAACTTTGGTTCTCTGCCGGATCACCTCGTTTCGCTAAGGTGTGATAGTCACCTGCAAGTCAGCCAGCAGGTTCTGCCACTGGCTGATCTTGTCGTAGTGCCTGCGCAGGAGCTCCTCCTTGCGCTGCAGCTCGCACTTCAGCTCGTTGTTGTCCTCCTTCACCAGGAGTTCGGGCTTCATCGCCGATAGGAGGAACCTGCGTGTAGAGAACATATCTATATCTATCCTAAAGAGATAAAATCTATCGACATCGGCAAAACAAACCGGAAAGGCGAAACACTAGCGTGATAAAGTGCTCAAGTGTGTTCGCAAACACAGGTGTAGGCATGGACGTATATAAGGGGTGGGGGGTCCAGGAGGGTCCCCCCTCCATTGAAGCCTGGTTTAACATAAGTTTGAATCGGCTATAGCCAAGGCGACTTAAATAAGGGGTCGGCAAAGGGTTGGTGGGGTAGCAAATTGTAGATAGCCCTGGGACGGAAATCAACACAATCATCCTCCGTTGTTCAGAATGCGTACAGGTACTACGCCACGCTGGGTCCAGCCGGTCCTTGAATTGTACTTCGGGAGAGCCACATTATAAATATTATTTACAATTAGGGAAATTGTTAATTCAAGCACGGAGGGTGGGGGGGGGGGGGGGGGTGGAGGTGATCCGTAATTGTTTTGCAATGTGGGACGCCCCCCTTGTCAAAGCTAATACATATATACGTCCGTGGTGTGTAGGTACTCTCTATTCCCTTGGTTGCTCTGTAACTTTATTGTATTCAAACTTTTTAAAAATATTTCTTCTATAGGTAATCGTACACTTAGGTAAACAGTAAATTATCGAGTCTAGGTATCCGATGTCGATATTTCAACGACATTAAAATAGCCTATTGTTGTGGAAATATTATTTGAGGTAGGTAACCTGTGTTGTGTTTTGGTTTTTCTGTTGTATTGTTTCATGTTCGTGTCATTCACTCGTTCATTTATATACGTCACTTAAGGTCCAAACTGAAAACCAGCGCTGCAGTGGCTTCAATGAAGCAGCTGCAGCATTTGCTGAGTTCGGACCTTATTGACCACCTATCTATACTAATTAATAAGCTGAAGAGTTTGTTTGTTTGTTTGTTTGTTTGTTTGTTTGAACGCGCTAATCTCCGAAACTACTGGTGCGATTTGAATAATTCTTTTTTTTGTTGGATAGTCCATTTATCGAGGAAGGCTATAGGCTAAATAACATTACTTTTCCACGCGGACGAAGTCGCGGGCGGCCGCTAGTCTGTCTATATATGTAAGCACGTAATGTTTCTCTCTGTTCTCGTATATGTACCTACTTCTTATTGTATTCTGTGTCTTACTGCTGTCGTGTTGTATCTCTTCTTGTGTGGTCAATAAATGTTTTACTTACTTACTTACTTACCTAAAGGAGAAACCCTACTTACCTCTTCTGCAGGAAGAACGCCTCCATCTGGCGCGCGAGGTCGATGAACCGCTCCACTTCCACCTTCACCTCCTCCTTCTCCACGCTGGGGGACGCTTCCTGCTTCGTCAGCACGTTCAGGCATGCCTGGAGAACGGACGAGTTTACAACATTCACACACATTCGATATTCAGAGTTCTACAATTGTTCCAGGGGGCAATTTTGTGCAACCGACTTTGAAGTCGACTTTAGAGACTTCATACATTCGTCCATAACAATTTCTAAATCGACTTCAATGTCGAATGTACGAGAATTACCCCCAGGAGGCCAATTCTCGGTTTTCGCCTTCAATGTCGAGTCGACTTCATGGAACGCATAGACCAACAGGAGAACAAGATAAGGAATGTCGACTGTATTCTGTGTTCTCCTATTGGTCTATGCGTTCCTGGAGTCGACTCCACATAGAAATCGAAAACCGAGAATTGGCCTCCTCAGTTCTACAATCGTTACAGAGCGTAGCTACCGCCTTATCTGCCGTATCAAACGGGGCCCCCAGTGTGTAAGGGAAAAAAAACTTTCAAAATTTTTATTTTACACTATCGCGCGTGAAAAATCCGCTAGATGGCGTACTTGAGAACTGAGAGCCATCTACACGGTGATTGGTTATTTGTGATGTGAGATGTCAATATGTCACTCAACAACCAAATGACGTCGAAGTTGGACCTCAGTTTTCAAGAACGCCATCTAGCGGAATTTTCGTTCGCGATAGCCCCCATTACTTTTTTTCCCGCCTTAAGCGTGAGTTCAAAAGTTGGCAACACTACATCGTCATGGCGAGTTGCGTGCGAGAGTTCCCCGTTTTACTTACTCCATCTTCAACTCGGCGAGGAATCCTTCATCCTTTTTTTGTGGATAGGCAGAGTAGTAGACGGATCACCTGATGGCAAGTGATATCTACCTTAGACATCCGCGGATACGGATGTCCGGCTCATCACTAGTAGGTACTTATCGTACATGTACTTTTTTATACATACCTCATCGAGTAAATAGAAAAATAGGTACTAATTCATAAACAAGATTGGTCAACTTATTTTGTCATGATGGCTGTATCACTATCAAGGTAAGATATTTTATAATAGGTGGCAGACGAGCAGACGGACCAACTTATGGTAAGCGAATACCACCGCCCATAGACAGCCGCAACACCAGTGGACTCACAAGTGCGCTGCCAGAATTTTAATCCCCCTTTCCACAAGATTTCGGTACCCTCACTCGGCGAAACCACGCAGGCGCTGCTTCACGCCGGTCTTCTGTGACACCGTGGTATCACTCCGATCAAGCCGGCCCATTCATCGCTGTCTGTCGCATCGGCCCATGAAACTCTGTCACTTATTACTATTTGAAAAGAGTAACTACTGAGTTTCTTGCTGGTGTCTTCTCAGTAGAACTCGACGTTCCGACCCAGTGGTAGATTCTATTATGTTTTGACATTCATAGTGTTCTGTATGGACCTAACTTGAATAAAGATTTTTTCTATTTCTATTCATACCGAAGCGGGGCTTTCCTAGAAGTAGTAAGTAATAAAATCCGATACTTTTTATCATATTTTTATTGACAGAATTCCATTAAAAACAGTTTTAAATAACTATTAGGTATTAATCTACATTCAATTTTCGACTCTAATCCATTTGAACAGGTCTCTAAATTGATGTTTCGACCACATCGCATATGTCCTGTTCTTAATTAATCAGCCTAAACTGTATACAAATGGATGAAAATAATATTTTAAGTTCTGCTTCACAATACATCACCCTATTTTTTTTTTACTACTAATTTTTTTTGGTAGTTCAGAATCGTCTCCTGATCATTTATAGCTAGTACAAAATAAATAGTCGAATTCCCAAAATTATCCATTAAACTAAGCCATTTATTGGTAAACATTCATTATTAATGTGTGACACGCACACCTAGATAGAAAGCGTAGAGAGTATCGATTTGCGTATTCGACCGCCTCGAGACTTCATTGATAAATCCCGGCAAACTCGCGTCGAAGCTCAAGCCACGCCCCTTTCCCTGGCCCGCGATCCTTGCTCAAAAATTAACAAACAGTGCCATTTTGCTTCCGGGATTGTGTGCACGCACGCCGGCGAACTACGCGTACTTTCGGATTTCGGTGTTATTTACTTTTATTTATGGAGTGAAATTAAGCGAGGAGTGTTACATAAGTGAGCCTACTAGATTAGAACAATTAAAACAGCGCATTATGGACGCCTTTGAGTGAAGCAACAGAAGTCAATACTTCTTTCTTTAAAAAACAATTCATTAAAACGTGCTCGTGTGTGCATTGATAATGGGGGATGTTTTGAAGGACAATTGAAATATCTGTAAGTTATTAGTTTTGTAAATAAGTAGGTAATTATTGTAAACAGCAGCTGATTCTAACTTTTTAAATACGCCAAAATTACTTTTTGTTTTTATGTTTTATTAGTAGAATTTAATTTTGTTTCGCCAGCTGCTGTTGGTTTTCCGAATAAATAATTAATAAATTTATTGTCTTAAGTAGGTATTTCTAAAGTTAAAAAGTAATTTTGCCGGTCCTAAGCCCGGTTAAAGTATGAAGGAGAAGTTAGAATATCAGAATTAATACTAAATTTTTCAATTTCCATCTTTTATTTCATTCCTTAATTTAAAATAGGTAAATTATGATAACAGCTGTTGTCTAGTTTCATTAATGGCAAGTGCGAGCGAGAGAGCGCGCGGAGGCGGGAACGAGACAGGTCAATGTTGATACATTTAGAATGGAATAGTAAAATACGTCCATAAATCAAGCGGATTTTTGGGATAAAAACAAACGCCGATAGCTTAGCTGATTTTCAATAAAAAAAAATTATGACAAGCCATATATGATCAGTAGATGATAATGAACATACCATTTCATTCTATGCACTAATAAAAAAATAGTGGTGTATAAAATGACCAAGGGCGGATCCACCGTTGTGGGCACTGTGCGCATGCCCATAACCTAAAATTTACTTGAGACGTCATACTTTCTTCTATCAACTTAGGATCAGCAGTTTCCAGTCTAAGAGAGGGAGAGGGGGATTGGCGGGGGAGGTTGTACCCACAACTATGGGCGTAGCTAGGGGGGACGAGCCGCTATGACCGCCCTTCAACGATCCCCCAAGTCGGAAAATCTTAGATGCCCACAATCACGGGCGTATCTAGGAGGAATGAGCCGCTAGAACCTCCCCCCCCCCCCAGGAATGTCTCCCCCTTCCACTAGATAGTGGAAGGGGGGGGGGGGTCATCCCTAGAGAGAAAACCCCTAGAAGCCCACACCATTTTTGAGGTTTGGATCCGCCCTTGAAAATGACAGCAAGTATATAGTAGTAGGTCACATATGCATATCTATAAACGAAACATTGAAATCCTGCATATATTTACAAGCTGATTTACTCGATGAAAATAGTGTTGTAAGCAATAGTTCTAATTGTCGATATTAATACTTTCAACAGCAGACAGTATCCGTCAGTACTTTTAAATCTAATTTTCAAAACACTATTTCAATTCAACATTGAATATTAAAGGAAAGTGAACTTTTAAGTTATAATAATGAAAATCAAGTTAGATACTAACTCAGAATCAATTATTTACTTCATAAACTAATATTGACTATAACAGATTATCTATAGCTCTACATCTTTAAATATAACATTATGTAGTAATTATATAACTTATGTACAACTGTTCAAATGGATAAGAGACACAATTGTAACATATTATTGACTAAGTTCCACTTTTTACATTAATTAAAATTTTTCTTTTCACATTATATTAAATAGATGTTACCTTTGCAACATTTTTAAGAAGGCATCTTCTAGGTAAACGCGTAAGATCTTGGACCTCATCGATCAGGTGTGACTGTGGCCCAGCATTATCAAACAAAAAAAAATTAGAAAGATATATTTTAAGTATAGGACTTTGGGAACCACTAGACATTTGATTTTTTTATTATGTTAGAGGCGACCAACCAGCAAGCGGATCACCTGAATAGTAAGCAAGTAATCACCGCGGCCCATGAACATTAGCGAGATCAAATAAGTTGCTGATTTTTAGACAATAATTTAAGATAATTAATTTAATATAGGTTCTTTTGGATAGTTAAGTAAATGCAGCTATTGTTTTAAAAACAGCAAACATTTTTATTTACAGAGTTGTAATTTGCAAAGGTACATCTATAAAGTATCTTCTTCCATAATCCAAAGTTAATAAAACAGGATTATAGCTTTTGAATACTATTGCTTAGTGAAGGTACTAAATTCCAAAATAGCTTATAACTAGTTATAATAAATCTCAAATTTCTTTTTAAATATAATTTGTAATTAATTTTGTCTTATTGACCACTCGATACAAAATAATAAATTGCCTATTTAAAAATAATTTCAAACCAAATACTCCTCATGAGTAACGCAAGCAATATTTTGAACTATCGATAAAATACTATCGACACTAGTACGGCCCTATCGTTCATAACTATTCAAAACTATATCACGCTGTAGTAGGGATGAGACGAAGCCGCCACGATGATTTTGGTCATACGCAAATGTATGATACATATAACACAACCCATTTGTACAGTGGCCAGCACATCAAGTAACTACAATCTGTCAAATTTCTTCAGTTGATATTGAACCAAACACGTTTGACATAAAAGTGAGGTTCGATTGAAGAAATTTGACAGATTGTAGTAACTTGATGTGCAGGCCACCGTACTTGGTGAATTACAAGTGTGATGTTCACCTACTATGTAATGTAATATGAAATTTTAATTTTATTTCTTTCTTTAAAAACAGTAATGATTAAAAATTTGTAAAGAGTAACTACTGAGTTTCTTGCTGGCTGAATTTTGATTTTAATGATAACTTTGATTTTAATGATAACGTAACGCGATACAATGTTAAAGTTTGTTATCATAGAATATTTCTAATATTGACTATAACAGATTATCTATAGCTCTACATCTTTAAATATAACATTATGTAGTAATTATATAACTTATGTACAACTGCTCAAATGGATAAGAGACACAATTGTAACATATTATTGACTAAGTTCCACTTTTTACATTAATTAAAATTTTTCTTTTCACATTATATTAAATAGATGTTACCTTTGCAACATTTTTTAGAAGGCATCTTCTAGGTAAACGCTTTACATCTTGGACCTCATCGATGCTTTTCATCAATTACGATTGTGACCCAGCATTATCAACCAAAAATAATTTGTAAAGTCATATTTTAAGTATAGGACGTTGGGAACCACTAGACATTTGATTTTTTTTTATGTTAGAGGCGACCAACCAGCAAGCGGATCACCTGAATAGTAAGCAAGTAATCACCGCGGCCCATGAACATCAGCGAGATCAAATAAGTTGCTGGTTTTTAGACAACAATTTAAGATAATTTATTTAGTATAGATACTTTTGGATTAAGTAAATGCAGCTATTGTTTTAAAAACAGCAAACATTTTTATTTACAGAGTTGTAATTTGCAAAGGTACATCTATAAAGTATCTTCTTCCATAATCCAAAGTTAATAAAACAGGATTATAGCTTTTGAATACTATTGCTTAGTGAAGGTACTAAATTCCAAAATAGCTTATAACTAGTTATAATAAATCTCAAATTTCTTTTTAAATATAATTTGTAATTAATTTTGTCTTATTGACCACTCGATACAAAATAATAAATTGCCTATTTAAAAATAATTTCAAACCAAATACTCCTCATGAGTAACGCAAGCAATATTTTGAACTATCGATAAAATACTATCGACACTAGTACGGCCCTATCGTTCATAACTATTCAAACTATATCACGCTGTAGTAGGGATGAGACGAAGCCGCCACGAATGATTTTGGTCATCCGGCAATGTAACATATATAGGATTATGATACTATTTAATAACACCAACCCATTTGTACTCGGTGAATGACAAGTGTGATGTTCACCTACTATGTAATGTAATATGAAATTTTAATTTTATTTCTTTCTTTAAAAACAGTAAATGATTAAAAATTTGTAAAGAGTAACTACTGAGTTTCTTGCTTGCTGAATTTTCGATTTTTTTATTTTGATGATAACGAAACGCGATACAATGTTAAAGTTTGTTATCACAGAATATTTCTAATATTTGACTATACAATTTGACGGACGCAAGATTGCAAATAAACGGGGTCACTTCGCTGGATTGCAATCTATCTAAGAATAATACGTTAAATTATGAACCGTTCGACGACCCGTTTGGTTCAGTGGTAGTGAATGCTGCGTCTGGGCCAAGGGTTGCGGGTTCGTGTGCATGAACATGTTTGTTTGTATTGGTCTGGGTGTTTTCTATGTATTATAAGTATGTATTTACAAAAGAAAAGTATTATACGTATATATTTGTATTATACGTATATATTTGTAATTCCACTGTTAGTTCTGATATCTGTAACACAGGTGCTTGAGCTACCTATCTCAGAGTCAGACCAATGTATGTGATGTAGAGTAGTGTTCACAGATTCATCGATAGATTACAATCTCGCGAATTACATTACAATTTAACGGTTTTTATAATTTTAATGTGTTCTTTTACATTATTATAATGTAATTTTTGATAATGTGGCGAGTCAATCTCATCCCGAAAAGACTCCAATTCGAATTGTAACAATATTATCTATTACATTGTAACATTCATCTGTGATATAATACTTTAGATACCACTCCAACAACTAACCTTATCAGGACCTTGATATTGATTGAGAATCCGTAATACATACCTAATCATACTTTGATGCAAAGAAAAACAGTAGGTTATTTTTGATATCTATTATGAGGTCTTCGGTGTTAAAACTATGCCAAACTAACGATCTATAGGTAAACAGAAAAGGCAAAAACACTTGCGCGATGTATTCTACACCCAAAGCCATCTTTTGGAACAAATCGGAACTAATAAAAAGTATCAGCCCATATACTGTCCCACTGCAGGGCAAAGGCCTCCATCATAGAAATCAAGTTATCACTACTATGATGGGGATTAGTCTTAATCACCACGCTTGCCTAACCTAAGGAACTAATACTTAGGTACAACTTTAATAGTTCCCATCTGATTTTGAACCTTGTCTATCTGTACATAAGAGCGAAAACCAATTAAATTTTTCGTTGACTTATGGCCTATTTAAGTCCTGATCAGCCCGCCCGGTCCCGGTCTCAAGTTTCATGTAACATTTATTGAAAAGTTAGTTAAAATAATGTCCAAAATACTCACAGATGAACATTACAAAGGTCTTCGAATGGAGTGCCAAAAGAAATAGAATAATAATATAACACTAAACACTCTTACATATATTTATATATAATTTAAAACTACAAGTAAAGCTGCTATTATTACTAGTGAACTATACTTACAAACTTAAAAATGTGATTCTCAATATAATTTATAATTATACAATCAGTCGTTAAAATGGCTAAGAACTCTTATGATTGATATATCAATCCACTTTGATAAGTTATGACAACTGAGCTGCTAAGATATCATACTATCTCATTTTTTGTCCCGGTTGTGTTGCGTTTCACGACTGGCAAATAATTATGTCATTTTGACATGAGTTTGACAGATAGATTTTATCTTTAAAGTGTGAAATGGGCCCTCATTCTATTAGAAATCTATACCATTTATAAAATAGTAGGTACTTTATCTCAACAACGACAGGGTTAACAGGTAAACCGAAAACGCGAACCACTTGCGCGATGTAAACGACACCCAGCGCCATCTATTGATTAATCTAAAATTAACAACTACTTCAGTAGAAGAGGACCCGGATATGATGATTAACCACAAGCTCAAATCAAATGTGGACTTTATGCTATTTACAAATAGAAGGCAAAATGTCATGGCCAAAGTTATCAAAGAAGTTTAATATACCATTCACAACATAAGTGCAAAACACTACACAAATACAATAGTGTGTTATGAAAATAAACATATTTCACGTAGACATTGTCACAATTGTACCACAGTATGAAAAAAGCCAGTAGCACGACACACGACTGAAGCGAGGGTGTAATATTACCATCAGAAGGACTACATGTATCTCTGTTGGAGAGGATCAGGTCACAAAATAACAGACGAAAAATCGGGTCTAATTGACATTGATATCGGACAGTTCGTTAACCTACGTGTTAGCAACACGAGCTTATCGTAGTGTCTCTCTCGCACGTCTGTTTGCGCGTATGTGTGCGTAGCCAATAGAGGCTGTCGCGTGTGAAAAATCGCCAGATGGCGTACTGTTAGAATAAGGTCCAACTTAAACGTCAATGGTTGTTTACATTGTGAAATTGTTAGCTCACATCAAAAATAACTAATCACAGTGTCCATCTACACTCACCTCACACCTCAGTTATACAGTACGCCATCTAGCGGATTTATCACACGCGATAGCCCCCATTTAGGTAATATGGGTTCTGTCTCTAATTATTTTGAGACGCTAACACACCCGATGTTAGCGTAAAAGGAGCCTATTGTATAGCGTTGGAAGCAGTCCGCCCGTTTCACGAATGAGAGTAGGACCTATAAAATTCGAATGTAAGATTTTTCGCGCAATAAGATTAACTATTGAACACCCCGCCCAATATTAGCGTCGGACCCGTGAAATCAATGTCGAGCTACTAGTTTTATTCATACTGTGTCTCTACAAACAGAACAATTTTAAATTTAGCTAGCATCTTATAATATTCAGGAGAAATGTATGTGTCAGCCCATATACTGTCCCAATGCTGGGCAAAGAAAGAAAAAATACTTGATAATATCAGGTAAAATATTATACAACAACTTTCTCATCTGTAGTATTTCTTTAAAATAAAAACAACAATGATTTCAATTATTTGTATTGACAATAAGATAACAAATTATATTTTTTTGTATGTATTAAAAAACGTCAGAGTTATTTTGGACTTCATATCACCTTATGTCGAATTTAGTGCTATATTTACACTACAAGCTAAGCTAAGTCCATCTGACGCCATTTGTACATATATTTTAAATCGTATTATACTCATGTATAGTATGTACAGCCAGTATCAAAGTATACAAAACTGTCAAATTTCTTCAATGGATTGTCATCTCTCTGTCAAACACATTAGGTTGAATATCAATTGAGGAAATTTTACAGTTTGTGATAACCTGATGTATAGATGTAATTACTAAAAACCTAAATATATTTTTCTTTTTTACCGTGAAAGAGATGAAAGATGCTAGCAAAATTCAAAAGTTCACATTTACAAATTCCGATCACAACGCCACGAAAAACAAGTATGCATTTAGTTTTAAACAATTGTTTGTCCCAACGAAAAGCAGGTTTACGTTTTATTAGACAACAAAACAAGATCTTGACATGCTTTAGTAAAAAAAAATAAATAAATATGTATTATAACAAAAAAGGTAACTTATGTGTTTTAAAGGTGCCTTAATCTTTTTTTTTATAAATAAGACAAACCTTTTATGTATCAAGTTTGGATGTAATGTATGCTTAGGAACTTTCAAATTGTTTTCAATTTACTAAAATACTAGATAAACTGATGGTGGGTCCTTGCAATCTTGTTTCCCTATAAAATAAAGTGTTACAACTATTTACTGATTGATTAAGTAACTATTTCTGTGAAATTTGTACAAACTATTAAATTAAACTACTTTTTAAATACATCATTTTATTTTAAACAATTGTTTAAAACAGCATTAGCGGAAAATATCGGACGAAAGATAATATTAAATTACTTATTCAACATTAATTTAAATTAGGACTTAAATACTGTTTATTTCTGGTATCCATACCATGGAGACTGATATGGACTTCTGTAATAGTCATCGTTGGTGGTCATCTGACCGAACATAGGGTGGATATTTGGGTACGTAGGTTGAGGGTAGTAGCTCTCGTCTGTTCTCCACGCTCGAGGAGGTTCTTGACTAACTTGTTGCGTAGTGTTTAAGTTCGCAATACCGTACGTCCGGTAGTCCAATGGAGTGTTTAGGAAAATATTGTCATTATACTGACCAACTGGCATCGACCAATCGGGTTTCGGTTCATGAACTGGCTCCACAACAACTTTATCGTTTGCTGGAGCCACTTTTGGGGATGCTCTTCTTTTGTAGATTCTGTGTTGTGATGGTACAGCTGTCGGTTGTATGACAGATGTCTTCTTCGTCATGAACTTGTGGAATTCACTTTCGAAAGCGCTGGGGTTTTTGTTGATCGGTGGCACGATGGCGGGGACCCTTGGACTCGTCTCTGGCGTGTAAGGTTCATGTTTAAGGACAGGCGAGGTCTTGTGTGTTAATACGGGGGAAGTCAACAGTTGTGTCAGGGCAGGACTACGTGCCGGGGAGACAGTTTGCAAGGGCGTCAGAGTTTTCAAAGACGCTGACGTCACCGTAGACGTGATTGGTTGGGTTTTGTTTGTGTACATTTGTTGCGGTCTGGACATGACTGGCTCTAGAGGGGAATTGTACTCGAAGTTGGGGTGCTTTTTCGGCGTCCGTGGCTTTCTTGGCTTCTTGACTTTCTCTTCGCCTTCTTTGACCTCTTTGGGGGGTTTAGGTGGTTTGGGTGGTTTAGGCTGTTTAACCTTAGGCTCCTTCGGTACTTTGACTTTCGGCTCTTTCTTTACGCGTTCCTTTTTAACTGGTTTTTCTTTCACCTCTCCATCTTTGGCTGCTGACTTCCTCTTCTTCGGTTCTTTCTTTACTTCTGTTGTGGCATTGGCTGGCTGACTCGGCCCAACCTGTACTGTTTCTGCGGACTGATTGGGTACTTCATCAGTCTGACTCTTTGTTTCCAATGGATCGCCCGTTTCTATCTTTGCTAACGTGCCAGGACTCAGTTCCTCAGCGTGGGGTGGTGATTCCCAGTTAGATATAACTGCTGCCATATCCTCCAGCTGCTCCTCAGAAAGTTTCTTTGTTTTAACTTTACGTCCTCCTTTGCCTTTGGATGGAGTCTTCTTCTTCTCTTCTGAACCTTCCTCTGTTATTTCTCCATCAACTTTCTCAGTTTTAACCTTTGGTTCCTTCTTCACACTCTCTTTCCTCTTTCTTCCTTTTGTGCTCTTTTTGCTCTTTGGTTCTTCGTAATCAGAATCTTTGTCAGAGTCGATGTAGCCAACATCAGGCAACTGAGCCTCAGATGGATCCATCTCATCTCCTTTTAACCAAATATCTTCCAAAGCATCAAGCTGTGTGTCGTCAGGCTCAGGCATGTTTGGTCGCTTCATTGAAGTCATCATATCCAAGTCTCCTTCAGCCATTGTCATCTCATCATCATCCATTACGTCATGGCCCAAAATGGATACTGCAATTGCACCTTCTGATATACTCTTACTTGCCATTGCTCGTTTCAAGTGCAACGGGTGGCGCTTCTTTTTCTTAGAATTCTCTTCCTCAGCTTCAATGAAGGATTCAGGAAGTTCTGTGTTGTTTTTATTGCACAGAATGTCCTGACCTGATGGATGTGGCGCAGGCACCATTTTCTCTGGCTGTTCAGGATGGCAGCCTATATCTTGTCCTTTCAACCACAATTCGTATCGGTCTGGCTGGAACCGTTTCACAAATGTGTCCATGGATATCTTGACCATGTCATTGCTGCAGGTGCATTGTGTTGCACGTTTCCCATATTCTACCCATCGGGGAGCTGCGAAGTTTGTTGACTCGGCACAATTGAACCCGTGATTGAATCCTGCGTGGTAACCATATGGGAATGTTATCATAATCTCTCCAGCGTCTTGTGTGATTTTGTTCACTGGCACAGAATATTGTTTCAGAATCTGTGGTGAGATTAGCGTCATTTTGTGTCTTAGGAATGCCTGGCATGTCTTAGCTGAAGTAGGAAAGAAACCCGCTGCAATTCTTTCAAATCGTTTTCCATGTTCCGGAGGTATAGCATACCAGGTTTTTGGTTCACCAAAATGCAAATAGTTTATCGAATATAAATCCATGTCTTCAGTGTGCCAAGCGAATGTGGTCTTCCACATGCCAAAGTACAGGTACGCAGTGTTAACACCATCAATTTCGATGCCATAATCTGAGTTTACGAAGTCGAGAATCGTGCCTAGATGGTTTATATTCCATTCTTTCACATCTGGGTCTGTGATGCTGCCGTTAACATCAGCACCGTATATCGGAGCCACATACGTCACATTCTTCCAATATTTTCTCTCTAAATCGTCGTTACTAGTGTGTCGAGGTGTACAGTATTTGGCGGAGTTGGCCATCACAGCGAATTGCTTTACAGTCATGGATTTTTTCTGGATATTGATCTGTTGAAACAAACCTTGCTTGCCGGTCACAACCTGGCAAATCGGCGACGGAATGGTGACATTCAGCTGGTCCAGATCATAGCCTGACTTCCGAGGAACCCACTCCGGGGGAGGAATGACTTTAGCCAAGCCAGCCTTATGAGCACCCTTCGATTCCATATACTGGATGTATTTGTTGAAATCCTTGAACTCGTCCCACGTAGGACGGAACACCTGTATAGCCACTCCACCTGCCGACGTACCGATATCATCTCCCGACACAGACATTGTCTTTTACGATCACACACGATGTCCAAAATCAACACTAATATTTCGTCACTTAACCACTGTTTTACAGTATTTCAGCTGATCCTAAACCACACTTTACAGTTCCCGTCTCCATTAATACAGTCCAACACGGCCATTTGCGATTTCACTCCGAAAGTAAAGTTAAAAACCACGCGATAATTCTATCGTAATTATGTGAAAACATTATCAGTAAAATGGCCGACTTGAATGAGATGCGCTGCGCTTGCTTGCAACAAAAATCCCTTCACACAAATCGAAGTACAGTTGAAGCTGCGTAAGCGAAATTAGGTCACGTACACACTAATTTCTATGGGATTCACAGGACACTAAGTTTAATTTGGCTTATGAAGCTTCTACCACAACACTAGGCCACGGTATGTTTCCGATTCTGAATGTTGGTATCTATATTTTGACAGTTGTCAATACAAACCTATTTTTGTATGATTGAGGTTATAAATAGATTTTTTGGATAAATAAGTGAGAAATGTATGCTAAGCTCACCTGAAACGATTCTTCAAATTCTTCGACTAAATTACCGCTTCCATTGGACGGTGTCGCCATTGTATTTTTATAGAAAATTGTAGGACTTTGTTATTGTGCGTCACTACTGAACGAAAGAGAGAGAATGAATGAGCGATTAATTTCAGTCAAAATGCGCGAATCACGTCACTCGGCGGCGCGGCGTCGTTTTGAAGCGCCTCGCTCGCTCGCGTCGCTTGTTTGTTGACACGACTTGCGCGACAACCAGCTGTGCGCTGTGTGAGCGAGCATTGTGTAAGTTTGTGTGAAGCTGACTGTCGCACTGTGACCTATTTGACTTTATTCGTCGTTAATTTTACTACTGACTTACTGATACGCACTGACTGTGTATTATGTAATTGTATATATAACTTTATACATGCTAATGACATGACCATCAAAAATAATTATTGTTATAAGAATGGCGAATCGTTACAACAAATTTATTTACCTATCTAAATAACAACCTTGAAACTTGATGAGGTGAAGAGATAAAAAAAAATATATTTGAAAACCCACTTTTACTGCTGTACAGTGATCTTGTCGTTCATTCACTATTAAATTAAGCGGTCACATCACTAAAAATATATTTTAATTATTTTTGGGGAGACATTCGTTCCTCCCCCTCCCCCTTTTCAAATAACATAAAAATAATAGGGGGAGTAAAGAGGGGGATTTCAATCCGCGCTCCCCCTCCCTCTCCTCGACGACGGCCTTGACCTACTGACTCACTCACTCACTTATAAACGCCCGGTATTATCCGCGTGCGCTGCAGCGGCACGTTTGTTTACATTTGAGGTCGTTGACTTATTCCCGTTATGTTGGCAATATGCGCTGTCATTATCAGCTGTTAGTGACAGCTAACAGCTGATAAGGTAAATGTGTCATCTCTTACGTCTCCGCAACGTCCTATGAGCTTGGATGTCGAATAAATAAAGGTTGTTCTGGTAGGTGACGGCATTTTAAATACAAAAGTACAGACAGCCACATATCAGGTTAATTCAAGCTGATTTCTCTCAATTGATATTGAACCAAACGTCTTTGACATAAAGGTGAGAATCGATTGTTATTTGACATATTTGTGTAGATTGATGTGTGGCTGTTGGTAACTCATGAGATAATGTTGTTCTGTTATTGGAGGCATTTTTTTTGTTTTCTCGGCGTTAATTTTATCTGCGACCGATCCGGTGAAAGATTTCTTACAGCCTAATAATATTGCATTTGCAGTTGTACTAATGGTGGTCGTTGTAATTATCATAAATTATTATTACCAATCATCATCATCATCCATAATCATCGTCATCATCAATTATCAACAATAACATCATGATCATCCTAAGTCATAGTTAACTTTAATTAATTATCATCAAATATCTTAATCATCATCATCATCATCAAATAACAAAATATTTTATTTTACGTGTGGCCCGCCCTTACTTCGATTCAGAACATTAGTTCCACTTTATCCTAACAGAAGGTGATAGGTGTCGTATGCTTCACGCTAGTGTTTTGCTTTTTCGAATAGATCTAAAATCTAAACTGTGGGAGAGCCACGCTTTGGCATGAATGGGCCCGGCTCGACTAGAATGATATCACGGCCTCACAGAAAACCGGATTGAAGCAGCGCCTGCATTGTGTTTCGCCGAGTTAGTGAGGGTACCGGAGGTCCAATCCCCCCCATTGGACGGGAGGGGGTTAAAGGTTGGCAGCGCACTTGTGACTCTACTGGTGTTGCAGGAGGTATGTACACCTACCTACTTTGATTTGTGGCTGTACAAACTTTAATACAAACTATGATAAGAATTTATTACTGGTACTTACTTAATATTATGACTCATCATTATTTATTACCTACCTATGTGTTTTCCGTTCGGCTTTTCAAGTCCGCACATTGTGCAATAGATTTCATTCTCACTTTCCAAACAGATGATCTACAACGAAACATTCTTTTGGTAGGTATTACTACTCTAAGAACGAAATCGTCGCGTTACGTAGAATATACCTGTCGCATCGCATCCATACAAATGAGACGTCCTGCATGTCTGAAATGGACGGGAATATAAATTCGGTTCCGTCGTAGCCCTATGTTTATCAGTTCAATATCTGAAGATATCGCTTTCAGCAATAAGACCGCCACCAGTTCCTAAGTTATTGTAACTTTACGACAAAGTAAGTATATCATACTAAAGTAATTTAATTCAGAGGAAACATGACGTCATACATTTCGTATGGTTTTTTTATTTTTCATTTCGAACTCAAAGGTTTTTATGCGCGTCTACTATAACTTATAAACTCAGGTGAATGAACTTCACTAATTGTATTAATTAATGGTTCAACGAAATCTTTAAATCAATAATTTCTTTCATTAGTGATTTAAAGACAGGCTTAAATTCAGTCATAAAATATTAAAGTAAATGACTAAAAAATATCAAAACCTTTTTTTACTCTTAATCGAATCAATATGATACCGGATATGACGACATTTTTGTCTAAAATTCCGTTCTGCCAACTGTACACAGAATGCAAAATCAGTTTTGTCTCTGATAATCATAGGCAGTAACTTCCTGTTAGTAGGCCAATGCTACGACTGTAAAAAAAAAACAAAATACAAA
The DNA here is from genome assembly GCA_014851415.1 of Cnaphalocrocis medinalis. Taxonomy (NCBI): domain Eukaryota; kingdom Metazoa; phylum Arthropoda; class Insecta; order Lepidoptera; family Crambidae; genus Cnaphalocrocis; species Cnaphalocrocis medinalis. The sequence continues at coordinate 1,718,178 of CM026303.1, forward strand.
TATGGCGTCGGCGACATAACCTCGCAATTTGTCATTTTGTTTTGATACGCATATAAATTGTGTTTCATTCCGTTTTAGTGGTTATAAGTGTAATATTGTGATTAATATTGGATATTATTGTTGATTAAACCGTTATAATGGCTGACGCGGCTGCCAGGCAGTTGCAATACGAGTACAAAGCTGTGAGTATTGTTTTGAATTATTTCCTCCTGATTGTGCTCCTAATCTCGCTTAGAAAACATAATTTTGCTTTCTTAGCGCGTAATCTATTGCATAATCTTTCTATTTATGCTTAAAAAAAGTCTTCCCGCATGAAGTTGATACCTCTAAATAAACAATTCAACCATCAACATAACCTATATTTTTCAGAACTCCAATCTTGTATTACAAGCGGATGTGAGGCTTATAGAGCGTCGTGGACGCGATGAGGCTACTGGGGAGGTGCTGTCCCTGTCCGGGAAGCTCGGTGGGACGAAGATGGGTGACCGGGCACAGCGCACGAAGCCCGACAAAGCTGAAGAGAGGAAGGCAAAGTAAGTGTCGATTGGTTGTTTGTCGAATGGCAAACGGCTAAGTTGTCTCAGTTAGCGTTGGTTTTCGGTTAAAAAACAAAAAAACAATCTATTTGACATTGTTTTCTGTTCGAATTATGTGTAAAAAATCAGCTTGAAATTCATTTGAAAACTTAATTCTGTCCTTATTGATTAATCTCTTTCTCCTTAGTCCCTAGAGATTTGGCATTGTTATCAGAACTGCATCTGAAAATACTGGATTGATGATTTGCATACCGCTAGTATCTGTTCAGTGTATGGTTAATCTCAGCATAGAATTTTGTAGACAAAACAAAGACAAAAATTTAGTCCGAACCGGTTATCAACTAATCTTTTGCTTTCCAAACCTCAATCTGCTTTTCCAGATTTTCTCTGAGTAATGTGTGGATGGAATGTGATAGTTGGCTTTGTTTATATATTTTGGGAGGAATTCTCTGTTTATTGCATTAAATTGTTCAATATTATGCAATAACCATGGAATGTGGTTCTCAATGAGGGTTGGTTCTTATTTGCAAAACTATATCCAATTGTCAAAGCCAACTTTTTTTTAATGTAATAGTAGGTAGCAGACAAGCGATTGATTGACACCGCCCATAGACACCACCAGTGGACTCAGAGGTGCGCTGCTATCATTAACTCCCATTCCCTCCCAATTAGGGTTTTTGCAACAACAAGTGGATTGGTTGCATTTTGACGTATCTTGTCATTTTTACGAAGTTACGTACAAAACAACCAATGTCACCAAAGTTGGATCTGACGGCAATGTAACGCCATCTAGCGGATTTTTCATTCGTAAAAACCCTCATTGGGCAGTACCTTCTCTCACCCGGCGAAACACAGCATAGTGTTTCACTCTGGCCTTGTGTGAAAAATTTTGATCAAATACTCAAAATACTTAAATTTTCAGACGTCAAAAACGTGATGAGGCATCATATGAGCTGTCCAAGTCAAAAACAGCCCGCGTGGCATGGGCCGATGACACTCCAGGGGTCCTGTACAGGCCGAGAGCCCAGCATACGAGGCATGCATACGAGCTGTTGTTGTCGTTCATGCAAAGTGCGCTTGGAGATCAACCGAGGGATATTCTCTGTGGTGCCTGTGATGAGGTTAGTGTTTGATAATTAATAGCTTCTAAAGTTAATGACCCTTATATACCAGACTATCGGCCGCCCGCGACTTCGTACGCGTGGAGTTAATTATTGACACTTATCGTCATATTTTGGACAATCCACACAATATATTTTTATAAATTGTAGCCTATGTGTTATTCTGATGTATATTGTAGTAAAGTTTCATTCAAATCCATTCGGTAGTTTTTACGTGAAAGAGTAACAAACATCCATACATCCATACAAACTTTCGCCTTTATAATAGTAGTAGGATAATGGGGAAACAATTGCTCTGATGGCAGGGGACAGTAGGAAGTGGTGTGATAAAGAAGATGTCTATATTCAGCAGCGGATGGATGTGGGGTGATTTGATGATGATGCCGAATTCCCAATGTCGTTGAATTTGAAAACAAAATGTAGTATTTTATTTTCGACCCTTATCCATAATAATTGGTTCCAAATTCCGATAATGCCAAATAGCGTTTTTTTGCAAATAGAGCTCAACACTTTTAACGCATTCATGCTGTTATATCTATGATTAAAGATTTATAACTATAATAATTCAATTTCTTTCAACAGGTGCTGGTGGTTCTCAAAAACGACAAACTGAAAGATCCAGAGAAGAAGAAAGAGATAGAAATGCTGTTGGGTCCCATTCCAGATGAACGTTTCGCGCTATTAGTCAATTTAGGTAATTAATTTTCATACATAAGATGAGACAGGATTATGTGTTGTAAATTTTTGCTTTGCAATATTCAAATACTATACTACTAATAAGTATTCATGACACGAATGTTTGGCCAGGGTGGGGGTTGAAACCAAAACCTTTGGCGTATGAGGCAGGGTCACTACCAAATACGCCATCCGATCAGATGTTGACGGTGGACTTTTGTCTACAGTAAAATTGTAGTTTCGAATTTTTTAAACATAGTTTGCATAAGACACGCGTAGTGATTAAGACTTATATAAATGACTAAAGCAACTACCTAACTAAAAAGTCAACATCTCTCTTAGCCAGTCAAAGGGCTATATTATAGTGATTAAGACTAATCCCATCATAGTAGCGATGACTTGATTTCGTCGACGTCTATTGACAGGCTGGATGGCGCAATGGTAGTGACCCTGCCTCATACGCCATAGGTCGTTGGTTCAGTGTCTGAGTGTAATATATGTATTTAAGTATTTGTGATGCTCTGTTACACATGTGCTTAAGTTACTTAGTACGAGGTCAATGTTTGAGATGTTGTGAGCATTTATTTCCATGATGGAGGCCTTTGCCTTTCAGTGGGACAGTATATAGGTTGATACTTATATAATTTTTGTTTGTCTTGCAGGCAAGAAGATCACAGATTTCAACATAAGTTCTCCCACTGAAGGGAACACGGAGATAGACGAGACGTATGGAATCAATGTGCAGTTTGAGGAGTCTTCTGAAGAGGACGATGAAGATGCGTATGGAGAGGTGAGACTCTGTTTCTTTTGCTATATTTTTAACTAGTGGCCCGCTCTCACTTCGTTTCGGGAAAGTAGTTCCAATGTCTACCAATAGATGGAGTTGGGAATCGAATACATCGCGCAAGGGTTTCGTGTTTTCGGTTTACCTATAAGCTCTGATGTGGACTATGAGATTAACCTCTTTATAAATAGTATAGAATTTGGTAGTCGAAAAATGGTATGGCTATGGAACATTAGCAAACTGAAGTGGCAGTGGGCTGGTCACATTAGCCGCAGAACTGACAACCGTTGGAGCCATAAAGTCCTTGAGTGGAGACCGCGACTCGGTAAACGTAGTGTTGGACGCCCTGCTACAAGATGGGATGACGACATCGAAGGCTGGCTGGAGTGAGCTGGATGAGAGTGGCCGAAAATCGGGAACGGTGGCGTGCATTGGGGGAGACCTATGTCCAGCAGTGGACGAGCGTGGGTTGCTGATGATGATGGAACATACGATATTTGACCGGCTTCAAATCCACCGAATTTTAGGCTTACCATGGATAAGTCACGATTTAAAGAGCTAATGGTCAAGTTTTCCAAGTAATAAAGCGGCACTTTTCAAAGAAGAAGTGGTATTTTCCCGTGTTTTCTTATGTGATAGTTGGTAGACGAGCAGGATAGACGCAATTGCTTAGCATCACAAAAAAAAATTGAAACCAATTGTCTATGGTTCCAGGTTCGCGAGGAAGAGAAGGAGGAGGGCGAGGGCTCGGACAACGAGAAGGGCAAAGAGAGTTCCGGCGACGAGGACAGCGACGCAGAGGGCAAGAAGAACGCAATACACGCCAACGTGAGTGACGTATTAAACTCTGATTTTTAATCTTATGGAGTAAACTGACAGATGCAAATGTGTTTTTTTTTGTTTGTAATAAGTGCTATAATAAGCACGTTTAACTCTGCCAACGTAGAGTGATTAAAGAGACGTTTAAAATAAAATTGACTAGTGTGACGAGAGAATAGCTCTTCTGGATTTTATTAATAATTGAGTTTTCATGCCATCTAGAACAAAACAAAACACAAATAAAAAAACACATAGACGGCTGAATGTTAAGAAGGAGATTCGTGATGCAAATATCAAGTTTCTATACATTTTAACATTTTGCATCTGTCAAATTGAGTGATAATGTATGGCGATGACACATTGACATCTGTCAGTTTACTCCACATGATTTAAAAACAGATTAAAGTATTTTGTCTTTGTATGCGATGTTGTATGAATTTATTTATTATGAAAATGCATAAATGTAATTATTGCTATATACTTTCAGTTATCAGAAGAGCAGTCTCAGAAGCGAAGAGATACGACTCTACACCCGATGGATATCGACGCGTATTGGCTACAACGACGGCTCTCCAGGCACTTCCCCGACGCCATGGTCTCGCAGGTGAGGGGTTAAGACTTACACAATCGATATAGATATAGTTCGTGCCAGATAAACTTGCAATAAAAGTCATTCACCCCACTTGTACCAAGTAGTCGTCAAGATTCGCGATACAGGTCGCTTCCTATACTAAACTGTCGATAAAATTACATTTGTCGTGTTTCATAATACCAAACGTCAAAGTTCGAGACCTATTTTTGAATTTGATGTTCGCACGTCAAGGACTGTGAAACACGGCAAATGTAATTTTATCGACAGTTTAGTATGGAAAGCGATCTGTATCGCGTATTTTGACGAATTCTTGGTACAAGTGGGGTGAAAATCCAAAAATTGTTTTTTTTAAGATTTATCGAAAAATAATGATTTTTCGATAATTTTAAAAACCAATTTTTGGATTATCAGTATACGTCTCTCCACCAATTTTCGTGGCAATCGGTGCAGAAACGGCGGAGAACGAGCCAGGACAGACGGACGGACAGACATGACGAAACTATAAGGGTTCCTAGTTGACTACGGAACCCTTTTTTTTTTTTTTAGCTAGCCTATAGAGTCCCACTGCTGGGCAAAGGCCTCCCCCAAGTTCCTCCATAGATCCCTGTCCAACGCCCTTGATTGCCAATCTTGGACAAACATACAAATCGTCACACCATCTTTTTCTAGTCTACGGGGCTACGGAACCCTAATAAAAATAAAATAAATATTCCCAGGGCAAATCCAGCGAAGTCCTGAAGGCGTTAGCGGAGGCGGCGGACGAGCGGGACCTGGAGAACAGACTAGTGCTGCTCCTCGGGTACGACTGCTTCAGCTTCGTTAAACTGCTCAACAAGTACCGTCATATGAGTGAGTATGGGTGTAATAAAAAAAAAAGTATCAGCCTATATACTGTCCCACTGCAGGACAAAGGCCTCCATCATAGAAATCAAGTCGTCGCTACTATGATGGGCTTAGGCTTAGTCACCACGCTTGCCTAATGCTGATTGGTGATCACAAACCCGAGCTATGTTCGAAAAATTCGAAACATACTTTTGCTCGACCCGGGAATCGAACCCGGGACCCCGAGATCACGGCCCGGTACTTAAACCACTTGACCAACAGGGCGTTATTGTTGTAATATACACCGTAAAATTTTAGTCGTTTTAATCCCGATATTTGAAAAGTAGCAGACGAGCAGGCGGATCACTTGATGGTAAGCAATTGCCGCCGCTCATGGACACTTGCAACACCAGTGGAGTTACAAGTGCGCTGCCAACCTTTTATCCCCTTCCTCCCCGGGTGGTGCTTATAATGGGTAACACGAATAAAGCCCCTTTAGCATGTTACATCATCAATCATGCTGGCATCATCAGTTTTGTGTCCCCTTTCATTAGTTAAAGCAAGTATTTATCGATTACTTAGTAGACGTAGTTTTTTTAATGTGATAGGTAGCAGACGAGCAGGCGGATCACCTGATGGTAAGCAATTGCCGCCGCCCATGGACACCTGCATCACCAGTGGAGTCACAAGTGCGCTGCTAACCTTTTATCCCCTTCCCCCGATGGGCCTCCGGTACCCTCACTCACTCGGCGAAACACAGCACAGGAGCTGCTTGACGCCGGTTTTCTGTGAGGCAGTGGTATCACTCCGGTCGAGCCGGCCCATTCATGTCGAAGCATGGCTCTCCCACAGTTAATTAAGTTCACAAATTGACTAATAGTTGGCGCTGGGTGTCGATTACATCGCTCTAGCGTTCAGTGTTTTTGGTTTACCAAGTTATGTCTTTATAAATAGAATAGATATAGATTATTAATTATTAACCTTACTCCACAGTCCTATACTGCACGAAGCTGGCTTCATCCCAGTCGGAGAGCGAGCGAGCGGCCATCAGGGACGAGATGTCCAAGCAGCCGCATCTCCAGAAGATACTGGCCCAGCTCGAGACAGGGAAGGGGGACGACGAGGTATGTGCTGAATACAAAGACCAGGGGCCAATTTTCTCCGAACCCACTTTAATTGACAAGTAAATTGCTTTACTCAGGGGTGGTGAACAAGGCCCTAAGGATTATAATCGCATGTCCACATGTTGGTAATAAGTTCTATAAGTCTATTGCATAATATTGATCATAGATAATGGTGTCTTTTTTAATGATATGACGGCTACAGCCAGCGCCCCCAGTCAACAAATGTCATGTCCTTTCAAAAGAAATTAGGTTTATTTATGGCTGCTTCTGTGTTGTATCATTAAGAAGTGTCTTTTTTCATATTTACTTTAAAAAAGTACAATATGTAACTTGATATGGCATTTTTGACTTTAGTGTAAAAAGTGTGATATAGAATCGAATGTCAAAATTTGTAAACACTTTTTGACCGCGACCGTATATATATTTTTTTTATATTTCACTACATCACATACATTGGTTTGGCTCTGAGATAGGTAGCTCAAGCACCTGTGTTACAGATATCAGAACCAACAGTGGAATTACAAATATATACGTGTAATACTTTTCTTTTGTAAATACATACTTATAATACATAGAAAACACCTAGACCAATACAAACAGACATGTTCATGCACACAAATGTTTGTACAGTGCGGGGATCAAATCCGCAACCCTTGGCCCAGACGCAGCATTCACTACCACTGAACCAAACGGGTCGTAGTTGTATTGAAATCGTGTTATCCCCAGATGGAGCAATCGGAGGCCCCCCGCAAGCGGCACAAGGGCCCCGCGGAGGACGAGGGCGGCGCCCCCGGGCAGGTGGGCGGCGCCCGGCGCGTCCTGCAGCTGGAGGAGCTGGTGTTCGCGGCGGGCTCGCACTTCATGGCCAACAAGCGCTGCCAGCTGCCGCCGGGCTCCTTCAGGAAGCAGAGGAAAGGTGGGACAGTCACTAGGCTAAGCGGTGACGTCACCAGGCTGCGTGGTGACGTCAGGCGCGTCCTGCAGCTGGAGGAGCTGGTGTTCGCGGCGGGCTCGCACTTCATGGCCAACAAGCGCTGCCAGCTGCCGCCGGGCTCCTTCAGGAAGCAGAGGAAAGGTGGGACAGTCACTAGGCTAAGCGGTGACGTCACCAGGCTGCGTGGTGACGTCAGGCGCGTCCTGCAGCTGGAGGAGCTGGTGTTCGCGGCGGGCTCGCACTTCATGGCCAACAAGCGCTGCCAGCTGCCGCCGGGCTCCTTCAGGAAGCAGAGGAAAGGTGGGACAGTCACTAGGCTAAGCGGTGACGTCACCAGGCTGCGTGGTGACGTCAGGCGCGTCCTGCAGCTGGAGGAGCTGGTGTTCGCGGCGGGCTCGCACTTCATGGCCAACAAGCGCTGCCAGCTGCCGCCGGGCTCCTTCAGGAAGCAGAGGAAAGGTGGGACAGTCACTAGGCTAAGCGGTGACGTCACCAGGCTGCGTGGTGACGTCAGGCGCGTCCTGCAGCTGGAGGAGCTGGTGTTCGCGGCGGGCTCGCACTTCATGGCCAACAAGCGCTGCCAGCTGCCGCCGGGCTCCTTCAGGAAGCAGAGGAAAGGTAGTTATATATTTATAGTACACACACCAATCACGAGAATACTTTTTTTTTATTTCCCAGGGGAAACCATCATGGTCTTCACCTTGCCACATGTGGGAGACAAGGTGGTGTGTGGGACTCTAACCTTTACCAAAACCCCTCGGTCGGTCGGCAAATTGCACAAAAGAATGATAATTTAATACTAGCTTTTGCCCGCGGCTTCGCGCGCGCCCCCCACTTCCCTAAAATGGGGGGTTAGAAAGGGGCAAAAAGTAGCGTCTGTTACTCTTCATGCATGGTGCTCGTTCAGGAAACATTGGAAAGGGGGTGACTGGTCACTATTGACTGGATGGCGCATTTGGTGGTGAATTATTTATTTATTTATACTTTATTAGATATTGTATCTATTACTCTGATTCATAATCATGTAAAGTAAACTGACAGATGTCAATGTGTCATCCCAATATATTATCACTCAATTTGACACATGCAAAATGTCGAAATGCATAGAAACTTGTCATTTTCATCTGTCAGTTTACTTTATATGATTATGAATCAGAGTATAGTAGACCTGGAACATATTGGCTGATGCATGACTTTACTCCCCAGGGTACGAAGAGGTCCACGTGCCGGCTCTGAAGCCCAAGCCGTTCGAGGAGGACGAGACGCTGGTGCCCATCGAGAAGCTGCCGAAGTACGTGCAGCCAGCGTTCGAGGGGTTCAAGACACTGAATAGGATCCAGGTGGGATGTTACTTATATTTTGTGCCTATTTATATTATCAGGTGATCCGTCTGCTACCTATGACGTAATATAAAATTATGTCAAATTAAATTACAAAACTTTTATTGCAGTCTTGTCATCACACACACACCCACACACACTCACGCACATACACATATATTTATACACACTTACACCACACATACGCTCACGAACAAATACACACAAGGGGTTTATAAAATTACTAGTGGCCCGCCCTCACCTTCGCTTCGGGACCGTAATTCAGAAATGAACTAATAGATGACGCATTGCTCAATTACATTTAGTGTTTTCGGTTTACCTATAAGCCTTGTCGTTGCCTATAGAAGTTATCTCTTTATAAATAGTATAGATGAAATTGATTTGAATATTCCCATTAAGAACAAACAAATGCATACTAATCAATATTTCATGTAAATCTAGCTAGTATATTACATTTTGTAACGATAAGATTCATTTATAGCGAGATGGTGAGATCTGTAACACAGGTTTTCCTAGTACGGACGCCAGTCTCTCACAATATAGTTATCAAAGACCAATTTTATTGTAATCTTGATGTTATAATTTTTGTAAATTTGGCTATATTGTGAAAGAGAATTAAAAATAAACATGTTGTTGATTGGGTAGACATCGATCAGTCACGGTCTCCGGATGACTTTGACAGTTTGTGTACACACTTTTTTAAATATTTCACTTAAAATTTGCTTTTTTGTTTACAATATCCTTTCTTATTCACAGAGCCGCATATCGAAAGCAGCCCTAGAATCCGACGAGAACCTCCTAGTATGCGCCCCCACGGGTGCTGGGAAGACGAACGTCGCCCTCCTTACTATACTCAGAGAGGTCGGCAAGCATGTGAACGATGATGGAACAGTGAATGCACACGATTTCAAGATGATATACGTCGCGCCGATGCGATCGCTTGTACAAGAGATGGTGAGTTGTTTGTTTCTTTGTCTATCTCTGTCCTTCTCTTTCTCTCTTTATATCTCTCTCTTTCGCTCTCTTACCCTGTCTTTCTCTCTCTCTAAACAGGATGGAATATCATAACAAATAGATTTTGTCATCTATTTGTTTTAAATCTTTCGCGTTGCATTATATGTACAAAACTTTGACTGCTACACGCCGCGACAACAAGAAACTTAATGAGTTACTTAAAGTAAAAAAGTATCAGCCTATATACTGTCCCACTGCAGGGCAAAGGCCTCCACCATAGAAATCAAGTTATCGCTACTATGATGGGATTAGGCTTAATCACCATTCACCACGCTTGCCTAATGCGGATTGGTGATCACAAACCCGAGCTATGTTCGAAAAATCCGAAACATACTTTTGCTCGACCCGGGAATCGAACCCGGGACCCTGAGATCACGGCCCGGTACTTAAACCACTAGACCAACAGGGCGTTGCGCGCCCCCCCTTTTTTTGTGGACAACGGGGTTGATTACACTGTGGGTAATAAGATGTACTTTTTATAAATGTTAAGTAACATTTAGTTTAGTTGTTTGTTGTTCCTAATAAATAAAAAAAAATGGGACTAAAAGCTAGGATATTTAAAAATAAGTACATTCCTCCAGTCAGCTTGTGACCACGGCTGTTGTAACGCAGTCGGAACGTCAACCACTATCCTACTACTATTATAAAGGCGAAAGTTTGTAAGTATGGATGTATGGATGTTTGTTACTCTTTCACGTAAAAACTACTGAATGGATTTGAATGAAACTTTACCACAATATAGCTTATACATCAGAATAACACATAGGCTACAATTTTTGAAGTTTCTACGAACCTGAAGTCCACGCGAACGAAGTCGCGGGCAAAAGCTAGTGTGCTATAATGTACTTATTTGTCCCGTATTTATCAAGCATTTGGACAAAACGTATTGTTGAGTAATGAAGTGATTTTTATTTGTTTATTTTCCAGGTGGGCAACTTCAGCAAACGCCTCTCCTGCTACAACATGAAGGTGTCGGAGCTGACGGGCGACCACCAGCTGACGCGCGAGCAGATCGACGCCACGCAGCTGATAGTGTGCACGCCCGAGAAGTGGGACATCATCACTAGGAAAGGTCGGTTATACAGGGATGCAATGTACTACAACATGAAGGTATCAGACCTGATGGCGACCACCAGCTGACGCGGGAGCAGATCGACGCCACGCAGCTGATAGTGTGCACGCCCGAGAAGTGGGACATCATCACTAGGAAAGGTCGGTTATACAGGGATGCAATGTACTACAACATGAAGGTATGGGAGCTGATGGCGACCACCAGCTCATAGTGTGCACGCCCGAGAAGTGGGACATCATCACTATGAAAGGTCGGTTATACAGGGATGCAATGTACTACAACATGAAGGTAATGGGAGCTGATGGCGACCACCAGCTCATAGTGTGCACGCCCGAGAAGTGGGACATCATCACTAGGAAAGGTCGGTTATACAGGGGATGCAATGTACTACAACATGAAGGTGTCCAGACCTTATGGCGACCACCAGCTGACGCGGGAGCAGATCGACGCCACGCAGCTGATAGTGTGCACGCCCGAGAAGTGGGACATCATCACTAGGAAGGTCGGTTATACAGGGATGCATGTACTACAACATGAAGGTATGGGAGCTGATGGCGACCACCAGCTGACGCGGGAGCAGATCGACGCCACGCAGCTGATAGTGTGCACGCCCGAGAAGTGGGACATCATCACTAGGAAAGGTCGGTTATACAGGGATGCAATGTACTACAACATGAAGGTATGGGAGCTGATGGCGACCACCATCTGACGCGGGAGCAGATCGACGCCACGCAGCTGATAGTGTGCACGCCCGAGAAGTGGGACATCATCACTTTTATTTTATCCTTATTACCTATAATGTAAATTTTGATTTTTTTATACAAAATTCTGAGGAAAGGCCTATACATAATTTAATTTCTAGGCTTTATTTGTATACAAATTCATGACTGTAATAACTTTTTTTTTTTTACATTTTTAGCGGAAAACGAGCAGACGGCTAACCTGATAAGTGAGCACCTC